>JAKKPZ010000022.1:600000-897732 GCA_022814885.1 Ditylenchus destructor | reverse complement strand
GTTATAAAAATTTGGCGTCAATTCGAAATTGGTTAAAATTATCAACAATTAGAGAAAAATGGCCAAAAATCTCTATAATTTTGGTCGACATCGTGTAATTACCGTCCCTCTGTGGAACATTGAAATATTAATCCCTCGGAGTTCATTAACGGTAATACGGTAGTTAAAAGGTATCGGCGGTCAGCTAATCGCCGTTACTACACACGACGTAATTTCGATACTCAAATCACTGTTTCGGTGTGAGTCATAATTTCAATAAAGGGAATAAAAATCGGTCCCAACTGGAGACATTGTTTCCGATTTTTAGCATAATAGCCTAATCATCTTTAGACGAATTCCACATATTTCAGGAGACAGTATTCAGGAAACAGATATTCCATAAGTTTCAGGAAACTAATTTCAGTATATTAGGTATTAGATAAAAATTTAAATTTCAGAAATGGAATTTATAATATCGTTTTTTTAATATCGTTTTATTTTCGTTTCAAAATCTTTACAAAATGGCTCTTAAATAATTTTAAAAAAAAAATATTCTAAACACAAACGCTATTTTTCTTCCATGCGTTGCGATCCCATGCGCAAAGAAGATTGTAGATTTAATGCAGATATTGGGTATGAAGTTTTTTCACGTAAAATTTCTCTTAAAGCAATTGCGTCATTGAAGTAAAAGAATGGTTTAGACGCGTCGGCAGACAGCAATCACTGTTATTATTAAAGTCGCCAAAAATATTTTTTTACACTGCCTGGTATGCTTAACCATTGTCTCTCTTCAATAGGCTGTACAAAAAGGCACTCTCTTTTTAAATATTTAGAGATCAAAAATATGTAAAAAGAGTCTTTGTTCTTCCTTTTGTTTCTAGAAAGCGGACGCATCGATCATTCAATCAACATTACAACATTTAACCATTGAGTGCGTTGTCTGAACTATAGTCGTCTTACCAAAAGAGAGTGCCTTTTTGAGTTATCTTTGAAGAGAGACAATGGTTAAGCATATAGGAAGTGTAAAAAATATTTTTGGGGTCTTTAATTATCACAAATTCAGGTACAATAACAAGTACGTTATAGTACTTGTAGGTATCTCAATATACTATTAGTTTAGTATCATACAAATTCGTCACCAAAAATGGTTCGGGGTTTGTCGAAAGCAGGACGAGAGCAGTGATGAGATTTGGACTTAAAAGAGGGGAAAGGGATTTAAGGTAAGTCCAAAAGAGATTCTATCAACAGAAACGAAATACTCTTTTGATTGTCTATACATTTATGCAAATGCTGCAGCTACTGTAAAGTCCAAAATCTCATCCTTGGTCGAGAGTGGAATTACTGTCACTATTAGTATAAATGACACTGTGCTCTCCTAATCAAGCGCATAAAATAGTTTTTTCCAAAGCTGTTCCTAGAAACGTTAACCAAAACATTGACCATTACCTCTAGTGCTTGTGTTGAAATTGGTCCATCATTGGGCGTTGATAACTGATTTTTGTCGCGCCGAGCTACTGGCTTTTTGACTAATGATTTCTGCATAACTGAAAATAAGTGTAGCGCTTTTTTTAGAATACAAGCCTAAATAAAAAGCATTAATACGATGACAATCAATGTAAAGCAGTAAAAATTTCGAGGGACAATTTCAAGGGCCCCGAGCTGTCCCGGAGACAATTTAGACAGAATAAATAGCGTCATTTTCAAATGCAACATGTGAATAGTGTAATAGGAATTTAAAAGATGCACTCAGGAATTTAAAAAATCCAAAAATGAACTGGGAACAAATAAATGTTTCCTGTCAAAATAGAATTATGAGCAGAGATAAGCGGAAAATTGAATCAAGAAATAATGTAATCAATTTGAATATTTTAATCCGCCGAGCCTATTATGCTGAAAGAAATGAAATGTGTCACTCAAATCTTGAATTCTTACAGAAAAACGTGGACACTAAAATAGTCGAGGATTATCCTATGCCAGGAGAATCAGATAAAAATGTGGGTTATGTCAATAAAAATACCGGCAAATGTCTTTTTTATGGAAATGAAGTAATGAAATCGCAAATTAGTGATTACATAGTTTCCAAGTTGCCAATTGGACTACAATTTCAGGACACTCAACTCAAATGTCATAGTTTTGCCTTAAATTCCAGCATATTTGCGAAGTGTGTGTGTGAGGAAAATTTACTTGTAGGGTATTCCTCAAACGGCCCATTAATGAGTCGCTTCAGGAATAGTCTCCGGATCCAGTACACTTGAAGTCATAGCCATTGTTCCGAAATTTGTTAGCACAGTAATTCCCCTTAGCCTTAGGTAATTATGGTTAGGGATAAGCTTTCGGCTCAGACTTAGACCAAGATTTAGGTTTAGATCCAGTCTTAAGTCTTCGAGCGTACGGTCTCCATTGTTTCTTGGGGTGTCTGATGGACGAAACTTGACTGTATACAAAAAGTTCATGTATATCGCATCTAAATTTATATCTATCTATGGACGCGACAATAAAAATTGGCATTAGCGCATTGGATTAACTTTAGGAATATTGCCCGTTAAGTCATAAACAATGTTCATTTCAAGCACAAATTTGGAAGAAATGGTTATATTCTGACCCATCTTAAGCCAAGCTTTGTGCTCTTCGTCAGCGTCAGTGCCTCCAAGTTTCACTCCAAGAGCATATCTCTGTTTCAAAGCAGACGAAAACTTGAATTCATATTTGCATTTGTCCTCTTTGCACTGAGACAACTGAATTTCTTGAGCTGTAAATTAGGAGCTTCAGTATTTTTCAGATAGAAATCTCACGTGATATTTATTTAAAAATTACGTAAAAGGCAGTTTACAAATTCCAAATTGAAAATCAAAATGTAAAAATCTGTTAACAAAAATTTACTAGGAAAATTTTCAAGGTATGTCACCATGCTTGTAAAAAACCGGAGAGGGAAAAATATTTTTCAAATTATCACCAAAATTTAACTGCGTTCCAATGTGGTAAAATGAGGTCAGTGGAAAGTTTAGTTTCATTTTAATTTAAATTTTTATCAAAATAGTTGAAAATTTACAAACAAAAGCAAAAATTTAGTCAAAAACTTTTAAAGAACAAAATGGGCAAGCATTTTGATTCAAGCAATTCAAATTTGAAATTATCGATAAGCGAACATCTTGGGCGATTGTTCCCTTATCAAGTACTATCTGTACTAAAAACTTGGGCTCATTTAACAGCAAATCTCACTCCGAGGATCCGGGAGATATCCTTGCAGGATCACCACAATGCTCTTTGGTTTGCATATATTTTCAGGGAACTTGACTTGCACAATCCCTCTGATGTTTCTCGGAACAAGCATTGGATCGCCAACAGGGGGCACTAATCGAGGCGCTTCTATCAGCGGTTCTACAACTGCTATTTTGCGGAAGAGGTTTCTGAGGTTCAAGCATGCCGGGAATCCAGAATATACGCTTAATAATTCAAATACGAGCATTTTCAATAGCCATTTATGGGTCATTCTGTCCTAAATTCGAGAGCAAAATAATATTTGGCACCGTTTGCGATTATGACTATGGCAGCTAAAGAATTTACGGCTCTCTGAATATTCGTATAACGGTAAATTCGTGCAAAATTTGATATTTCGCAAAAAGTGACATTTTATGGATTTTGGTTGAGATTTTGTACCTTTTTCGGCCGGCCGTTAATTTTTCGGCCAGTTAATTCCGAAATTTGTTTCGCTACCGTTTTCTGGCAAACTCCCAATTTCAAGCGCAAAATGTCAGTAACTGGGACAAACAGTGTCCAATGCCAAAAAAATGAGCACAAATTCGGAATCAGTGAGTCGGAAACATATAAAACACAAAATCATAACGGGATAAAACCCGAAAGTCAGTTTTTGTAAAATGTCAAATTTTATTCGAAATTACCGTTATATGAAAGCCAAACTTTTCAAGAATTTTGAACAATTTTTAATATTAATATTTAATATTAATTTAGATTTAAATAGTATACAGACATTCAAAATTTTACTACTTGCAGCAAAACGAACAAAAATGTAGAAAAGAAGTATATTAGCTGAGAATGTTTCAGCAGAGAAAGCGGAAGAAGGAGAGATTATAGATAGAGAAGAGAATATAGACTGCCGAAGGATTATGTGGAAGGAACAGCTGCCTGTATTACCTAACAGGACTCAGGTCTGTGATTACTGACGGCTTGGTTTCGAAAGAGGGAGAAAATTCGTTGGATATTTTTTCTGTGTACGCTTGGTACTTCTTGATTAATTAGGAATTTTGTTAGAGGGAAGGTTAGTATAGTTTTTTATTTTGGAATGTTTTTTTCTAAAATTTTGTGGGGATATTATTTCTAGATTTTTCAGGTGTACTTCTAGATAGAAGAGATTTTAATTTTTGTAAAATTGTTCAACATAAAATAATTTTTCGCAATGATTCTAAAATCCTTTACACACTGAACATGTATAAAAATGTTATCTGATTGTGAGAGACCGATGAAAAATAGTGAGAGAGTGAAGAGATAATGGTAAACTATCCAAAATTACGATTTCATCTCCAGGGGTCATTACCAAGAAAACACACTCCCAAATGCGTTCTAAGGTATAATGTCTAAATTTTCCTGTACAAATTTAGGAAGCTCATTGGGTGTCATGTCACCTGTTTGTTGATCATAACATACATCAGTCGTAACAAACATATAGGATAGAAGTGGGATAAGTCATGATTTTATTAGTGTAAGTCCGTTGGCATTACAATAAGTTCGTGCGATTGAATTATTTGAAAATGAAAAAATTAACAGAATGCCGAATTTCGGAAAATTTCTGTCACACTCAATTTTCGAGCCGATTGTCAATATATTTTACCAAGAAACTCTCAGATACTCATGGTATCTTTGTAAAAGTTGCTCAGGGCATTGAGTTTACGAGCAATTCCAATTTCTTGCCATTACATCTCAAATTCTTGTCACAAGAGAAGAAACCAAAATTTTGATAAAAACAGAGATTTTTGTCATCTCGGTGCCGAGAAAGTTTTCTTGTCATTTCGTTCATTTTCTTGTCAACGGATAAGCATGTCATAAACACCAAAATATCTCTCACGATTCTTCGACAAAAATATTTCCAGTATTGCTTTTTTATTAATATGTAAACTGTATTAATACGTTTATTAACACATAACACTAGGGCTACGCAAGCATGGATTCTGGACTGGGTTTTGTATTTTTCTTTTAGAAGAGACTGTAATTAAACTGGCAAGAAATAATACAAAAAACCCAGTCCAGAATCCATTCTTTGCGTAGCCCAAGCATAAGCTGCGCCCAATAGTATCTATTTTTTGAGTATAGATGGTTTTGTGAATGAAACAGCAGCAGAAGTTTACTATCCAAGTGTTTGCTTTCCAAAGGACTTTTCTCCAAAAGCTTCATTTGTTTTGAACAGACTGTTGACTTAAAACGTTATCCGGTACTGCGTTTGAAGTTCTCTGTGTAATGGCAGCCGTTTCTCCAAATCTAACTCTCTTGCCGCAGGGGAAGATCCGGATGACCACTCGCCGATAGCATCGAAAGAACAGAATTGTGGTCAGTGGGTTGAAGAATGTAATGGAGCTGACGGCTATTGTCATCAGCGCAGAGAATTTGCCCGGGCATAGTTGAAAAGCAATGGTCGCACAGAAGTACAACACAGGAGCCGTGGTTGTGATTAGAGGACATATTGCCTGAAAGTTAATACTCTACACTAGTTGAGCAAACGTTTTCAGCGCTAGCTAAGTTAGTGACCTTAATGTAGTGATTCATTAACCTCTGCAAGTGACCTTAATCCCGTGCTTAGAAACATTAATCCTGATCATGTCGTCAATAAGCCGCCCCGCGTTAGATACGATCGCTATGGGACAAATCTTCTCTTAACAAAATATTTGTGTTTTGATACTTTCCACGGAGGTTTGAGTCAATATGAGGGAACCTCTCCATAGTAAACCGACCCCGCTGAATCCAAATCCGACACCTGATTTGAACTTTGATCTTTGAACTATTCCCTTTCACTTCGAGATTTTTTCACTTTTTAAAGGGAAAAGTTCAAAAATCAAAGATCAAGTGCAAATCTGGTCCGGGATTTGGATTCTACTTTGGATTACTTCTTGGTTTGAGAGGTCCATCATATTGACTCAAACCCCTTGTAAAGTATCGAAACACAAATGTTTTGTTAAGAGAAGATTTGTCCCACACCGATTGTATCTAACGCGGGGCGGCTAATTGACGACATGATCAGTCGTTTTACCCGATAATAACCTTAATCCCTAGATTAGAAACTTTAATATCATGCTAACAAGGCTTTTCTAGGACATTCTAGAAAATGATATTAAAATTAGAGGACATTAAGGATGACATTAAGGATTAGAGTATTACACTGCACTATGTGAGCTCAGCTAGTGATCTAAACCAACCAACCATTGCAAGAAGTGCCCTGTGGAATTCCTTGTGCATTCTTTGGGTCTTGGCATGCGTCGGGTTGCCGTGCCGTTTAAAGTGCTTGATGATTTTTCTCTCACACCAGATAACAATGAAGATGCTCACGCTGCAGGTAGTAATCCAGAGAGCCAGCCAGGAAATCATTCGCCAATGCGTCTTAAATTTGGTATTCAATTAACAAGCGTGGAGATGCCACTTATTATCAAGGAGTTCAGAAAATATGAAAGTTTTGACCTTTCAATTGCCTTATTTTTCAAGGTGTTACGAGACAACTAATTTTTCTTTGCTTCCTTATAAAGTTAATCACATACGATGTAAGATCCTACAAATAGTGGGCGTAGGCCATTTTTGGGTTTTGGCCAGTTATTCAACTCTAAGACATGCATGGCTTCCGGTTGAAACTCTTGACGAACTTCACATAGAGAGTATATGACAAAGAGAGCGATAATCGAATACAGGACTGTTACAGTACCAATCAATATATTCGCTTTGGTCGCATTAGAGCTAAACTGTTGCATTATTTTATACAAATTATCAAAAAAAAACGTGGCCAGTGCACTTTTAAGTGCACTGGTTCTCGGTAATGGCTTGAAACGATTCTAGTCAAAATAATTTGTAACTACGTAATTACTTGGGGGATTGCATAATTTCTGAAAAAATGTTCTTCTCTTTTGGTTCCTGCGAAAAACGTACTTGTTCTTGCACAATAATCGATATCGATAGACAAACTGAACTGGAATCCATACAATATTTGTGTGGAGAGTGAAGCAATACAAAGTTAGTAGAACAGAGTCCAATAACTGTGACCGTCCAGCGAAGAAACCGTTCGTTGTGAGCACGGAATAGCCGTCTCCTGTCAGCACAAACTTAAAATAGTAAAGTACATGAGGGTAAATGGGCTCCATGCGCCCAAGTCTGCACCTGCATACTGCTATATACCCCCAACAGCCAAAATTTTTTTCAAAAACCAGCTAAATAGGGTAATTTTGATGCGCTGAGTCCGAAAAAATAGTAGTTTTTTGTTTTGAGGCGATTTTAGCCCACTTTTCGTGTGGGGATAATTGAAATTTTTATTTTCGCTTAGAAAACGTAAGGAAACATGTTTTTATGGGGTTTTCGACCACGCTGAATCCGAATTTAACATTTGTTTTTGCTTGGTCCTACCACGAAAATGTGGATTTTGACGTTTTTTGGCCCAAAATGTCCACAATATGTCAAAAATTACCGTTTTAGCGCCATTTATTTTTAAGCCCAATGACCTTCTTTATGTCCTTATAAATATTTATTTTAGGCTAAACAACCCTTAGGCATACTTTAGGTTTAAGCGTTAGTTAGGCGTAGGGGTAAGCTCAAACTTAAGCTTTTGAGCTTATTCTTAAGCCTAACTATAAGTCTTAGCCAAAACCTAAGCCTAAGTTGATCGCCTAAGTCTTAGGGTCATTTTAAGTTATTATGCAAAGTTTAAGCTTAAGTATGAGCTTAATTAGCTCAATTAATAGACCAACATTCCTATACCATGTGATGATATAATAAGGGTGATTACGTAGTAAAAATAATAACAAAACCACCCTGGTGAAGTATTATTTCATAATTCATTTAATTAAACTTAATACTATTTTCAAGACTCGGATTCTTAAAATTACTAAGAGTAGTAAAATTACTATTACTATTTTTTATGCTGAAAACAGTGAAAGCAAACCGGCTGTGCAAAAAACGTAAAGACACTGAGCCACAGATCCAGTAATGCGTCGATGGTCAGCATGTATTTGTATATTTTCACTCCAAAGGTAGAGTACCGTTTGATGAGGTACAGCAAAAAAATGTTGAGCAACAAAGAGAAAGCATTAATTATTGTTTCCACGACATGGTGGACATCGGCGATGTCTTAAAATATTTCGAAATTAGTGCTCAATTGTTATTTTGGGTTATAAGACGGCTGTTTACATACTGTAGACAGACCGGATAAAAGCCTTTTTGATGGGTCCCCGGCCGAAATTTTGACTTTGGTTTTCGACTCCGCAGACGCCGAATCTTGGGTCAGATTCCACATCTGCGGCCACCACTTCCTGGCTAGTTGCCAATTTCATGGCCTAAAATGGACAAAATGCCAGAACGGGGTACTAGAAACTGACTTCAGATTCGGTATCAACGGAGTCGAAAACCTATAATGGGTTCGGGGGAGCCTTAAAAGGCAATTTTGATCAAATGTATAATCTGATCGTACAATGGACCGGTTTTTTTTTAAATATTATAGTCTAATATTGGACAAAATATACAAACCAAAAACTAAAAAACAAAATCCATTAACGTAGAATCTTACCTATTTCCATTTTGAAGAAATCTCAATAATGGCAAATTCAAGAGACTTGCTGCAATTTTCCAATCAGCAAAACTGAAATTTTAAGAAAATATTTGAAATATATTTTGTTTGCGATATTACAGCGCAGATTTCGTGTTTCTAATAATCCAGTCTGAATTTTTCATTGAGAATGTTTTCCGAATAATTTTGCATGCATATTTCTGAGTATCGCTCTTATGTATTATTGTACCTACGCACACGCAACAATGCGTGAATACATCGCTGTTATGTTCAATAATCGTCTTTGATTAACTCAATTTGTACTCTAATGAGCGTACAGGTACTTGTTTAGTTCCCCCATTCGATGGGGGGGAACTAAACAATTTTATTATATTCTAAGGTATTTTTGTTTAGTTCCCCCCCCCCCCCATCGAATGGGGGGACTAAACAAGTACCAGCGTACAACTTTCGGAAAATGATTTCCTTAAACCTCCATAGTGTGGGCACAGTGAACCTGTCCTTCGTCAATTGCAAGTCATCGAAATCTCGAAATTCCTGGATTTCAGTAACTCACAACGCAGACTCTTACCTGCGAGTGAGGTGTCTGTACGGAGAGTAATATGATATTACATACATATATATTATACTAGGTTTTAGCAGCCCCTGCCGGGGCTGCCAACTTTTTATTGATTTTTTGCTCTAAAAAAATTTAACAATTTTATCTTTTCATAATAAATTAAAAATTTTTATTGTCCTCAAAAACTTCAACAAAAGTATTTCAAGGATTTTTATTGTGCTCGATGTTGACATTGAAATACATTCATTGTTAAACACATTAGAAATTGGAAAAATTTGAAATAAATGAATTAATTTTCAATAATGGCTAAATCAATGGCTTCCATTACGTCTCAATCATCCTTTTCTAAATGAGACACACAGTTGAATCAATCATTCTTTTACAGTCAGACACAGTTGAATCAATCATCATTTTCACAGTCAGACACACAGGTAAATCAATCATTCTTTTACAGTCAGACACAGTTGAATCAATCATCATTTTCACAGTCAGACACACAGGTAAATCAATCATTCTTTTACAGTCAGACACAGTTGAATCAATCATCATTTTCACAGTCAGACACACAGGTAAATCAATCATTCTTTTACAGTCAGACACAGTTGAATCAATCAACCTTTTCACAGTCAGGTAAATCAATCATGCTTTTACAGTCAGACACACAGTTGAATCAATCATCATTTTCACAGTCAGACACACAGGTAAATCAATCAACCTTTTCACAGTCAGGTAAACCAATCATGCTTTTACAGTCAGACACACAGTTGAATCAATCAACCTTTTCACAGTCAGGTAAATCAATCATTCTCTTACAGTCAGACACAGTTGAATCAATCTTCATTTTCACAGTCAGACACACAGGTAAATCAATCATTCTTTTACAGTCAGACACAGTTGAATCAATCAACCTTTTCACAGTCAGACACACAGGTAAATCAATCATTCTTTTACAGTCAGACACAGTTGAATCAATCATCATTTTCACAGTCAGACACACAGGTAAATCAATCATTCTTTTACAGTCAGACACAGTTGAATCAATCATCATTTTCACAGTCAGGTAAATCAATCATGCTTTTACAGTCAGACACACAGTTGAATCAATCATCATTTTCACAGTCAGACACACAGGTAAATCAATCATTCTTTTACAGTCAGACACAGTTGAATCAATCATCATTTTCACAGTCAGGTAAATCAATCATGCTTTTACAGTCAGACAAAAGTTGAATCAATCATCATTTTCACAGTCAGACACACAGGAAAATCAACCATTCTTTTACAGTCAGACACAGTTGAATCAATCATCCTTTTCACAGTCAGGTAAATCAATCATGCTTTTACAGTCAGACACACAGTTGAATCAATCATCATTTTCACAGTTAGACACACAGGTAAATCAATCATTCTTTTACAGTCAGACACAGTTGAATCAATCATCATTTTCACAGTCAGACACACAGGTAAATCAATCATTCTTTTACAGTCAGACACAGTTGAATCAATCATCATTTTCACAGTCAGACACACAGGTAAATCAATCATTCTTTTACAGTCAGACACAGTTGAATCAATCAACCTTTTCACAGTCAGGTAAATCAATCATTCTTTTACAGTCAGACACACAGTTGAATCAATCATCATTTTCACAGTCAGACACACAGGTAAATCAATCATTCTTTTACAGTCAGACACAGTTGAATCAATCAACCTTTTCACAGTCAGGTAAATCAATCATTCTTTTACAGTCAGACACAGTTGAATCAATCATCATTTTCACAGTCAGACACACAGGTAAATCAATCATTCTTTTACAGTCAGACACAGTTGAATCAATCAACCTTTTCACAGTCAGGTAAATCAATCATGCTTTTACAGTCAGACACAGTTGAATCAATCAACCTTTTCACAGTCAGGTAAATCAATCATGCTTTTACAGTCAGACACAGTTGAATCAATCATCATTTTCACAGTCAGACACACAGGTAAATCAATCATTCTTTTACAGTCAGACACAGTTGAATCAATCAACCTTTTCACAGTCAGACAATCATGCTTTTACAGTCAGACACAGTTGAATCAATCATCATTTTCACAGTCAGACACACAGGTAAATCAATCATTCTTTTACAGTCAGACACAGTTGAATCAATCAACCTTTTCACAGTCAGACACACAGGTAAATCAATCATTCTTTTACAGTCAGACACACATTTGAATCAATCAACCTTTTCACAGTCAGACACACAGGTAAATCAATCATTCTTTTACAGTCAGACACAGTTGAATCAATCATCCTTTTCACAGTCAGACACACAGTTAAATCAATCATGCTTTTACAGTCAGACACACAGTTGAATCAATCATCCTTTTCACAGTCAGACACACAGGTAAATCAATCATGCTTTTACAGTCAGACACACAGTTAAATCAATCATGCTTTTACAGTCAGACACACAGTTGAATCAATCATCCTTTTCACAGTCAGACACACAGGTAAATCAATCATGCTTTTACAGTCAGACACAGTTGAATCTTAGTCGCAAATATCGCAAAATCGCAAAAACCGCATTTCTGGTACCAAGATTGCGACAAATGTCGCAATCTTGATCGCAAAAATAATGTCAAATTTGAACTCCCCGTATCTGAAAACCCCCAAGGACTGATTTTCCCGTCAACAAAATGACTTAAAAGGCCTCAACTGAAAAATCGTGACATCGCCGTATGGTGACACAAGTTTGCGACAAATGTCGCAAACTTGGTCGCGATTATCAAAAATTAGCAAAAATATTATCATTTTTGATTTTACCATCGAAAAATAACCATAAATCATGTATTGAATGTCAAAATCGCAAAAATCGCATTTTTGGTATCAAGATTGCGACAAATGTCGCAAACTTGGTCGCAGTTATCAAAAATTATCAAAAATATTATCATTTTTGATTTTACCATCGAAAAATAACCATAAATCATGTATTGAATGTCAAAATCGCAAAAATCGCATTTCTGGTACCATAATTGCGACAAATGTCGCAATCTTGATCGCAAAAATAATGTCAAATTTGAACTCCCCGTAGTCGAAAACCCCCAAGGACTTATTTTCCCGTCACCACATCGCCTTAAAAAGTCTTTGAATCTCAAAATCGCAAAAATCGCATTTCTGGTACCAAGATTGCGACAAATGTCGCAATCTTGTTCGCAAATATCAAAAATATTATCATTTTTGATTTTACCATCGAAAAATAACCATAAATCATGTATTGAATGTCAAAATCGCAAAAATCGCATTTCTGGTACCATAATTGCGACAAATGTCGCAATCTTGATCGCAAAAATAATGTAAAATTTTAAAACTCCCCGTAGTCGAAAACCCCCAAGGACTTATTTTCCCGTCACCAGATCGCCTTAAAAAGTCTTTGAATCTCAAAATCGCAAAAATCGCATTTCTGGTACCAAGATTGCGACAAATGTCGCAATCTTGTTCGCAAATATCAAAAATATTATCATTTTTGATTTTGCCATCAAAAAATAACCATAAATCATGTATTGAATGTCAAAATCGCAAAAATCGCATTTCTGGTACCATAATTGCGACAAATGTCGCAATCTTGATCGCAAAAATAATGTCAAATTCGAACTCCCCGTAGTCGAAAACCCCCAAGGACTGATTTTCCCGTCACCAAAATGACTTAAAAGGCCTCAACTGAAAAATCGTGACACCGTTTCGGAAGTTTATTTATATTTTATTATTTTTATATTATTTTTATATTTTATTATTTATACTATTAGGATTATTACCAAATATAACGAAAAAATAGCGCAAATAGCGAAAATTTTTCAATTTTTGGAGATTTTTATATAAAAACTTTCAATTTTCGGCGTACTTTTAGTTACTAAAAACGACAATCACTGTCGAAAAACAATGGACAAATAAAGAAAAAACAGCGCCGCAGGCGAAAATTTTTCAATTTTTTGCGGTTTTCATATAAAAATTTGCACTATTTTAAAAAATACTCGAAGGAGAAGCGGTAACCAAATAGCGCCCCAGGCGAAAATTTTTTAATTTTGGAATGGTGGTTCATTAAAATTTTCTAAAATTTTTCCCGGCCAAAAAACCGATCCGATCCTCAAAAAGGATATTTCCGTTTCGATCAGACCCGATCTCCCAGCCCTGGTCTGAAGATGTAATTTATAGTTAATATATTGAAATATAGTTGTGGTCTGGGGGCGATAGCCCCCAGACGGTGGCGAATTTTTATGTTTCGAATCTGTTTGCATTGAAAATTTTCCATATTTCTCGAAAAAATTCAAAATTTTTCGCTCGGCGGCGCCCTACCGGGCGCCGCCGAGGCCATTCTTAGGGGTGCTTCCGTGCCGCACACTAGCACCGAATTGATATGCATTTTCCAATGCATATGCAGTGGGAAATAACCAAAGAGAGAGTGCGACTTTGGTTAATTCATACTCTCTCTTTGGTTATTTCCCACTGCATATGCATTGGAAAATGCATATCAATTCGGTGCTAGTGTGCGGCGCACGCTCTGTTTGTCTGTCGTCTCTTCTCTCTCTCAATGAAGAGAACGTTCCAGCCGCGGCCGCATAGCCGGCAAAATTCAAAATTTAAAAATGAGATAACGATCTCAGTCCGCGATTTTCGGTTCTCTCCTGGTAGATACACGTTTTCCCAGCTTTTAACGAAGCGATGCTTGATAAAGGCAGGACGCTGGAATATTCTTTTTTTCGGCATTATATTTTTACAAAGAAAGAGAGATAGAAATAGTATGTGATAACCAAAAACAATGCTTTAAGTATAGGCTTTGTGCAGACAGTGAAAGGAGATTCGGATCCGGATTCGCCGATGCCTAGTTTTTACCCCTTTAAATGTGAGGCCACGCCCCTTTTTGTCCGTCCGTCCGTGACCTATTGTTATCTATTCAATATCCAGCAAGCGCACAGAGGCGTGTGATAGCTCAAACGATTCCTCTCATCGAGAAACGCTCGGGAAAATCGAAATTTTCGAGATCTAACGACAGAAAAAAAAGTTATGAGCCCTGAGGGCATTTGTCGGGATCTGGTCGGGATTGGGCGTTCCTGACCACCTCCAGAGGCGTGTGAGGTGTCAAATGATAGCTCTCGGTGAGACAAAACGAATGGCACAAAAAGTTTCGAGATTGGACCACCCACGATGGATATATTTGTCCTGAGGGCATATCTCGGGATTTTCGGTTCCTGACCACCTTCAGAGGCGAGTGAGGTGTCAAACGTTAGTTCTCGGTGAGACAAAACGAATGGCACTGAAATTTTTGAGATCGGACCACATACGTTGACGAATTTTGCCCTGAGGGCATTTGCCGGGATTTTGGGTCCGAGATCACTTCCAGGGGCGAGTGAGGTGTCAAATGACAGCTCTGGGCGAGACAAAACAAATGGGACAAACATTTTCGAAATTGGACCACACACAGATGGAGATATTTGCCCTGAGGGCATTTAGCCGGTTTTGGTCTGTGGTCGGGCGCGCAGCGCCCGACCTTCCCCCTTGGAATGTGAGGGAACTTAGAACATAGGCATATATGTATTATACCCTTTAAAATCAATGCCGTTTTCTAGACGGCCGAAGGCCGAGTTCTTTTCGCGTAGCGAATACCAAAACTGTTATTCATATTCTCCCAATTAAAATTTATTGACCAACGAATTTAATCTAAACCACGAATATAGACTCCCGACAGCTAGCCGAGCTATGCTCGGCTAGTTTCAATAGAAAGTTCCAGGACTGCGTCAATAATATATTTCAAATTTGCTCAATTATATTGAAAAAAACCCGTTCCATAATTATAGACGCATATTGGGAAAAAACCAGGTTTTTTGACAAATTTTCGCCAAAATTGGCACTTTTTGGCGTTATTTCAAAAATCGGATGAATGATCCAGAATCTAGAGTCTTTTCCGCACCAGATGAAAAAAAACCGCACTGAAAATCGCTTGCTAAAACAAACTGACGCGAAGGCTAGAGTTCATGTTCACATTTTTTCGCAATTTTGCATGGAAAATTGGCCTTTTTTCTCAACGTGAACTAAAATTTTGTTTCGCATTTTTTTCGCATCAATTTTTCTTTCGCATTTTACAACGAAAGATCAACTTTTTTTTCTGCGCCAATCGTGCTGATCTTTATATGTAACAAAACGGTAAAGACTTTTGTAGCGAGATCAAGTAAAAATAGGTTTAGATTAATCTTGAATTAAAACTGACCAGCGGAAGCTAATTGCACAACAATGATAAAAATGAGAACCGAGAATGCAATCTGAAATTCATATTGAATGAGAGATATAAGCATGAAAAATTTAACTTTTTTCTCATTAAATATAATTTTTACCTCTTTTTGCACGGAAAAGCAAATTTTTATGATACGATAATACGCCATGGCTCTTAAACTACTTTTTAAGTTAGGAGCCCAGAAATTCGAATTTATGTCCATTTAAACTTTTAATGTGATCTTCGGTCTCTAAAATTTTAACCTGAACTCATATCACAAAATTTCCTTCAGGACAGAAATGAGCAAAAGACGTGTTTTAGTGGCAGAAAAGTTTAACCGCATGAAAAGTTCACTGACCTTGAATGACATTTTGGGAAAAGTAGAGACAGCCGAAAAACTGTAGCCAAAATCCGAGTCGAAATTTTTTTTTCTGCTATACGGGGGCCTGAGGCTCACCCCGTGACTATCTTCGAATTTGGATGTGACTATCCCATTAGAAGTTTGTTGAGTACCGGGAAGGGAGTCTAGGACATCCCCGACACAGTTCCCGCAGGCTGTTAGGCACAGCGGAGGCCAAAGGCCCTTTTCAGTGCTCCCCTGGTTAGGCCAGTACTCATTTACGCCGACCCACCGCACATACAGTGCAGACGAGGGATGCACAGCTGAGTGGACTGCCCACATGGGCCATAGTGGGCATCGAACCCGGCCTTGCTGATTGGAAAGCCGAAGCTTAACCTACTCAGCCATACATGTGGCTGAGTAGGTTAAAATAAAACTTTTCGTTGAAAACAAACCACTGAATTTATTTTGCCTATTTATTCGGTCTAGAAAACGTTTTGTCGGAAAGATCAAAAGCGGAGACGGTCGATACGGAGACGGAGTGGTCGATAACATCCGGTCCGATAACAAAAAGAAGAATTTGGACAATTTTTAGTCACAAATTTTCAACCTGCGCGAAAAATTCTGAACTAGTTGGTTTTGGAAATATTTTCAGAAATAACTTTTTGGAACAACATTTCGCCAAGACTGGTGCTTCTTGTATACGCTTGTATATGCTTTCTGGATACGGCCTAGATTTTATTGAGAAAATATTTTACTTACACATGCTAAAAATTCAAAGACGAATTTATTTTTGTATGAATATTCGTTAGTATACAATAAAGTCACAACACTAAAATTTATCGTGGTGATGTCTTGTCGAGTGTTGTTCTAAGCTATGGCTCCTTTGGAGGGATTTCGAATTACCGAGAAAAAGAACGGCCGTATTCGTTTCACTTTTCCTGCAAAACATCACTGCCTTTATTTGCGAGAATTGATGCCGAAACGCACTTCTATAAGGCACGCTAAAATGAAAAGAATTAACTTGGACACACAATATGAAAATACTCCTGGGGCAACTTATCCCAGAAGAACGGACCGAACTTCCGAATACCTTAAAAGGCTAAAAAGAGCCTAACAGATTATAATATCTTCTGGAATATTCTATAGCCCGTGGAATATGCGAAACAAAATGTACTCAAGGAACAGAACAGTTATTCTACAAGAAGTGAAACCCGCTGTCTTCGCTTCGAAAGTGATAAAATGGCATATTATATGAGCCACTTGCCTTGTTTCTTAAAAAATAAGATAAACAACTATTTTAAACAAGAATAAATTTTCACAACTAAGAAAATTTACCTGAATGCGTAGAGAATGGGGGCGTGGCTTGCGTCTGACATACTCTGGAGCAAACCAGCGCAAAAGAGTATATACCATCTTGTAGGTCCCACTAGATCAAACTGATCTATGATCATTGTGGCAATAGAAAACAGAAACCAGCCGCCGAACACTGACAGCATTATGGCAGTCAAGGATTTGAAGAGTCGCGCGGAAACTAAATAAAAAAGTTCCCGACATATAAAATTTCTAGGATTTTTGGCGGAGCGGTTTTTCGGTACAAATTTTCTTTTCGAATCCGAAGTTTGCAAGTCATTTCTCCGGACTGATTCATCCGGACTTATTCATTTTATGACAGAGCATCATCATGGTTCCTACAATCGACACAACTTACCATCGCCTTTAGCCCGTTTTATGAGAATCCATACACCAATATAACAGCCCAGTGTAGTCAAATTCAGAATGATATTATTTCGCTCAATCAAACTTTTAGCTTCATCTCGATACAGATCGGACACTTGGCAACCGAGGCCCCTGTAAAAGCAAATTCATTTTTGGTATCATACATATGTACCTTACAATTCAGGATATCGTTGGAAGACGACGAGGAATGTGATAAATGCCATCGTCAAAGAATAGAGAAAACACAAGCCAATAATGGTGGTCAGGTAATAACGGATTTTGATTCTGCTGTGCCTAAATTCTTCGAAAGTGAGTAGAATAATTTCCCAGTTCTGACGACCATGTAGTCAATATCAAAAAGTAAAAGATTTCACATATGAAACAAGTGGAAAATTGTTCCAGTTCTTTTGTTTTTATGTTTCTTTTTCGGGTTTTATGAGTCATTCACACTTTTACAACAAGGGATACATTCGGGGTATTATGCTGGTGCTTGACCCTTACAGTATGCCTTCTGACTATAAGCACGGACCAATACCCCCGAAAGTGTCCCTTGGTGGACAAATGACGGTTAGCCGACTTTGTACAGAAAACTAGGTAAACTATTGAAAGAAATACCATGTAGGGAATGCGATAGAAATCAATCGATCTATGCCGATGAACAGAATGAATATGATCGTGCAGTTGGCACCGAATAACGGAAATAACTGCAGCCAAAAACAATGCGATAATGGAACCGGGTTCAGTTTAGCACTAGCGATAATTAGTTCGGTAATGTGACTAAATTCAAAAAATGCCGTAAAAAGGGCGTTGAGAGCAATCAGCAAATTACAAGTGCCGTGGAGTGATCTGAAAAAGATTTTGTGTATTTATTTAACCGTACTGCATAAATTTTTATTACACAAAGGATATCTATCTCGCATGATTTCTTAAGTCGCGTTTTAGATCATTTTTGACACAGTTTGCAAAAATTTTTCTATCTATTTCTATTAGTATAGGACAAGACTGATGTAAGAGTGGATGGATAAATAGGTTGCTGAAAGATCAAGCTGAGATGACCTCTAAGAAATCAAGTTTTTTGTGAAAGTCAATTCACTTTTGAGTACTATATGACCTGTTTCTTGTGCTATTATATTAGACATTTCCCAAACTAAAAATAAAAATGCCAATAGTAGGCATTCGGTTTGTAAATTTTTTACTAAACTTTTCGAATCATTTTTTTGGAAATTTTTAGTTAGTCTGGTAGTTGATCTCCTATAATAAATCAAATTAAAACTTACCTTGTCCTGAACGTGATATATACCAGATCAAGATTAAAAACAATTCCAATAAAAGATATAACGGACTTGCTCACAACTCGCAACATTGTAAGCGATATAAAGTTTGTAATTCCCAAGACCACCAGAAAGTTTTTCTGAAATAGAGAAAAAATTAATAAATTTATGAAAATTCAAGTATTTTTGACTTTTTAATGACAATGCTAAGAAAGTGGTAACTTTTCTATTTGGTTCTATAAAAGTTTTCAAATAGTCTTTTTCAGAACGCCCCTTGGGGTCTACTTAAAACTATTTCAATTGAGGCAAAACGTCCAATCCAAACGAAACATCTCAATTTATACAAAAACGTCTCATTCGTTTTTCTCTCATTCTCCCCTTTAATTTTTTACAATGCGCTAAAGGGTCGTCCATCTGACGATCATGAGCCCATCCTTTAGTCAAATCATTTTGCCACATGGTAATAGACTTAGGGCGAAACAATATAGCCCTCGTGTTACAAAACCGTTTACAAAACAGTTATTTATATCCTTTATTGTCTTTCTTTCTATGTTACAGGGATTTTTGGAACTTTAGGCGATAGGAGCCAAAGAATCTATATGATAATTTCCGATAGAGACTGACCGAACTTGCTGCAGTTGTCGCGATTACTGTCGTTGACATAGCCGCTGGCTATATTAATAGAATTAGAAATTTACACAAATTTCATTCTTTTTTTCTTTCTATGTTACAGGGATTTTTGGAACTTTAGGCGAGAGGAGCCAAAGAATCTATATGATAATTTCCAATAGAGACTAACCGAACTTGCTGCAGTTGTCGCGATTACTGTCGTTGACATAGCCGCTGGCTATATTAATAGAATTAGAAATTTACACAAATTTCAAAGAAAATCAAGTTTTGACGTTATTTTGGCGTTCTGCATAAAAGTTGCAAAAAGTCAAAAATCCCCGAAACTAAATTTTTTACCGTCTTGACGTTTTTAGAAAGAGAGCCGTAGTAATGCCAAAATTCGCCATCTTTGTTGAAATGTATATCAAATTTGAATCAATGAAACAGAAAATCATCTGGATAATAATTTTGAAAGGGCCAAAAATGAAGAGCCAAAAATCTATAAATTTCCAATAAAGACTGACTGATTGATCATCGATAATTGATACAGTTGTCGTTATTACTGTCGTTGACATAGCCGCAGGCTCTGTATCATCTGTTTGGTTTAAATTCATATTAACTCGAATAATAATTGGAAGAACTTTTGACAGCTCCTCGGGTCACAGCTGCGCACCTTGAAGCAAGAACAGAACACATGGTTAGAATAGGGCAACATTGAGAACACATATTTGTAAAAAGGAAATGTCATGGAAATTTCCCGATCCGAATGCTTCGAATATTTAGAAGTCACGAACTCCAAGCGTTCACGCCGAATGAGTCTGGCATACAATTTCAAGAATGGAATACGGAAAGGAAGTGTTTACATTCCGCGCAAACATTTCCCAGAATATAGTTTGGGCCAAGTACAAATTTTTGTCCCACGTTACTAATCTTTCGACCTTCCAAACCAAACATTTTCCGACAAATCCACCAGTGTTGGACTCAACTCTTTTAAAATTCTTTGGTATCTAGTCGGAAAAATCATACTTTGCATTAGGAGTCGTCATATTCTCTCGTCGAGTCCTTGCCGTATTTTGCTATTTTTTAGCTAGACAGTCAGAGAAAGAAAACTGAGTCCGACTTTGAATTAAAGTTTCTACAAGAAAAGAGAACTCGCGGCTTCGCCGCGAACCACTCCTCGCCATCAGTGTGCATTTCTATATTTGGAGGTTTGGAGTCCGGGAGGGTTGAAAAGTTGGAGATTCTGCTCTGAGACGACATACACAGTGCGCCTTAGAGGGACTTGATAATAGCGCTGTTGCATTTATGCTGTCACAGGTGATACAATTCCTGCGCTAATGAGCCATCTTTTAGCTTGAGTAGGCAAACTTTTCTGCTCGAGTAACAAACTAACGCTTTGCATGATTCCTTGTACCTCAAAGGGAACTACGTAGACTTTATATATATTGTACTCTGCAAAGTAATTTTGCGACAATTTTTTCATGGTAGACGTTATGTTGACATACAGAGCCATTTACGCATTAGCTAAGCATTTAAAATGGAAAATTGAAGCGAAACGAAAATTTGTATTTGTTTACGGTTAAAATGCTCATTAAAAATTTAGGTGAAGAAATTACTGTCTGTAAATGGAAAGCCGACATAAAACCGACAGCTCTGCAGGAATTTCAGTTTGTAAGGGGGTTTTACGGGGGTAAAATTTTTTTTATATTTAGAA
Source organism: Ditylenchus destructor (assembly GCA_022814885.1). NCBI lineage: Eukaryota > Metazoa > Nematoda > Chromadorea > Rhabditida > Anguinidae > Ditylenchus > Ditylenchus destructor. The sequence goes on along the minus strand of JAKKPZ010000022.1, from coordinate 876,529 downwards.
ACTTGACATTTGCCGCTACTTTTTTGTAAATAACGTCAACTTCCTTAGTACGGAAATAAATCTCCTCTGCAATCCCCACGTACGTATCCAAGCGTAACGTCTACATCACAGGAAGTTGCAAAAAGTATCAAAATTTCTTCATTTGAAATAACTCAGGTGTCTAAAGTAGCACTGTTGCCATTATTGTGTCACAGGTGGCACAATTCTTTCACTAATGATACATCTTTCTGGCTGAGTAAATAAACTTTTCTGCTCGAGTACCAAAATAACGGTTTGCGCAGTTTTAGATTTTGTATACATTATTTGCGAAATTATTTTCAAATTATTTGTGGGTATATAAATAATATAACATAAATTTATTAATGGAAAATATTATATACAAAATATTTACAAAAAGGTATTTACAAAAATAATACAATTACTAGTGCTGTTAATAAGGACTAACTCGTTTTAGAAGTAAAGGCAATGACTTATATTGGGAACGATTATCGTGATAGATTGGTTCAGGGTAACACAATAGAGCGTCAAAAGGTGATTAGGCTGCGATAACAGATGTCTGATTAGAGAATAAACAGATTTTTGTAAATGAGGAGCGGTGAAGAGCGAATATCAAGCACTCACAATATACTATATACTCACGAAATACTAAATTTTATCCTGAGTCTGCCTTATTGAGCAATGATCTACGCTATGGCTCTTTGAATAATTTCGGAGAGGTTTCTTAGTAGCGAGAAAAATAACACACGTATTTGTTTCATTTTTCCTGCAGCATAGCGTTGCCTTTATTTGCCAGAATTGGTCCCGAAACGCACTTCTGTAAGGGATGCTAAAATAAAAAAATTAACTTAGACACGTGCTGAAATATTTTAGAATGTCTACTACCAAAATGTACTCAAGGAACAGTTATTTTAGAGAATTTTTACCTGGTTTCATATTTTTTATATCTGAATAAAATTTCAAAGGTGAGAAAAGTTTCCTGGAAGCAACTTTTCCATTTTTGCACATTCTAGGAAACCTTCGAATGTAATAAAGAGAAATTTTACCTGAAAGCATAGAGAATGGGGGCGTGGCTTGCGTCTGCTACACTCTGGAGCAAACCAACGGAAAAGAGGATGTACCATCTTGGAGCTGCGATTATTCCAAACTGATCTATGATCATTGTGGCGATAGAAAACAAAAACCAGCCGCCGAACACTGACAGCATTATGGCAGTCAGGGATTTGAAGAGTCGCACGGAAACTAAATAAAAAAGTTACTAACAACATATAGAATACCGTAATACCGGCGCTAGTACGGAAGTAAGGTCCCCAAAATCAACACCTCCCAAAAAACCATAGGGGGACCCTATGGAATGAAATTGAGTGTAGAAATTTACAAAAAAAATCAATAGGGGGACCCTATTGATTTTGGAGGCCGTACTTCCGTACTAGCGCCGTAATATCTGTAATTGGTCCCTCGGGGGAGTAATTTTTCAACCACGAATTAATTCCTCGAATTTTTGTCAAATAAGTCAAAAAAATTTATCTCACTCTCTCTAATCGAGACGTATTTATTTTATGAGAGAGTATCATCTTTGATACCTACAAACAACAAAACATACCATCGCCTTTAGTCCGTTTTATGAGAATCCATACACCAATATAGCAGCCCAGAGTAGTCAGATTCAAAATAATATTATTACGATCAATCATACTTTTAGCTTCATCTTGATACAGGTCGGATACTTGGCATCCCAGACCCCTGTAAACGCATATTGATTTTTTGTACAATATAGAGTATTTCAAGCATTTGAAAAATTGTTTAAAAAATAACACTTTTTGGCAAAATATGGCATTCGAGTGAGATATTACGTAGCTTCTGAGCTGTTCAGGATCGTCAGAGCTGGGATGTACTTTTAACATAAAAGTACACATTTGGTATTTATAAATATTTTTGAATACATTGCTTACTTGTTAGGATATCGTTGGAAGACAATGAGGAATGTGCGAAATGCCATTGTCAAAGAATAGAGAAAACACAAGCCAATAATGGTGGTCAGGTAATAACGGGTATTGATTCTGTTGTGCCTAAATATTTTGCTACAGTTATTAGGTCATATTGAGTGTTATGCTTCATCTACGCAAGCATGGATTATGGACTGGGTTTTGTATTTTTCTTTTCCCTAGCCTATGTTTTATCACAGCACTGTAGTCTCTACAGAATGGGCTGCGTTGTAAAGCAGACATGAAATACGTCTTTTCGACAGAGACAAAGGCATACACAAACCCATTCTCATGTCTGCGCTGTAATGCTCTTTGCAGTGAAGACAAATTCATTTTGGGTGTACACAAAGAAGAACAATTCTAGAAAGAAAATCAAAGCAGCACAGCGAGCTTTGTGCAGACTGGATTTACGAAATGGGTTGCTCGCTGGGTTTTGTAGAGAGCACTGAAATACACAAAACAAAGAAGAGACAGTGATTAAACTAGAGACTGGGAAGAGAATAATACACAAAACCCAGTCCAGTTTCCATTCTTTGCGTAGACATAGTGTTACAAATGAGTAATCGACAATTGTTCACAAAGGGACACATTCGGGGTATTTTGCTGCATTACAGTATGCTTATAGGGTATGAACCCGACCAATATCCCCAAATGTATGCCTTGGTGAAAGTGTCGGTTACTCGATTTTGTAATAAAAACAATTGAAATACAACTATCACATAAACTATCTACCATGTTGGGAATGCCGTAGAAAGTAGTCGATCTATGCCGATAAACAGTATAAATATTATCATGCAGTTGGCGCCGAATAACGAAAATAACTGTAGCCAAAAGCAATGCGATAATGTAACTGGGTTCGAGCGATTATTAGTACTAGCGATAATTAGTTCGGTAATGTAACTAAACTCAAAAAATGCCGTAAAAAGTGCATTCAGTGCAATCAGCAAATTACAAGTGCCGTGCAGTGACCTGAAAAACATTTTGTGTATTTATTTAACAATACTATGTCACCTTTTATTGGCTTTACCAACAAAATAAGTTTTTATTTGTATGAAAAAGTATCACTACATCGGATTATTGATAAAATCGCATTTTATGTTATTAGCGATCGGTAAAATTCCTGTCATACGCAAAATTGAATGAATCTGGTCTTGATTTGATCACTTTCCCTGTGAAAGAGGGCGATAATTAGAAATACAATAGCCTTATCATGGGTCCTTTTTTGGTCACCGAATATTATAAAAAATCATCAAAACATTCACACATATGATATTCATTATGAAATATTCGAAATTTGGGCAGCCCAATCCATGGATCTATTATAATGAATCATAACATACCTTGTTTTAAACGTGATATATACCAGATCGAGATTAAAAACAATTCCAATAAAAGATATAACGGACTTGCTCACAACTCGCAACATTGTCAGCGATATAATGTTTGTAATTCCCAAGACCACCAGAAAATTGTGCTGAAATAGAGAACAAATCATTTGACATTTTTAGCACAAAGTGAAAAAGTGATAACTTTTCTATTTGGAATATAGAACATTTCAGATTTGTTATTTTTATCGCTCTCAAAAAGACCTCATACGCGATTTTGTAACAGAAAACTATTGGATAAGAAGTTGGATAATAAGAAAGTTAATTTTCAGTAAAAACTGACTGATTGATCATCCACGATTGATACAGTTGTCGTAACTACTGTCGTTGACGTAGCCACTGGTTCTGCAGCGTTCGTCCTGTTTAAATCCATACTGGCTTAAATAATAATCGGCACTATAGACAGCTCCTGTGGTTACAACTTTACACGAAACCTCACTTCCGCGCTTCAAATTAAAAATAAGCAGAAAATGTGGCTAAAATAGGGCATCATTGGAACATACATTCGCTTGACACACATCAGAGGAGGAGGGAATGTCTAGGGAAACTTCGCGACACATAGCTACAAATATAAGTAGAGTACAAGTCTGCTTGTGGGCTATTCCTAAGTATTCATAAGAACTTGAATGTTCATAAGAACTCTAAGCGTTGAGAGTATAGAATATCTATTCCTAAAATGAATGCGGAAAGAAAGTACTCTCATTTGGTCCAAACAATTCTTAGAATCTTGTTTGTCTCAGAGTATTTTCCCAGGTTTTTAATGTTCCGACCTTCAAAGCATTGAAACCGTCTAGGCAAAAACTTAATACAAATAAAGTACATATAAAGTACATACTAAAACGCGATACAAATGTCTTGTGGTGCCGAAAAATGGCATATCGTTGAGACCGTTTGGTTGTAGAATCCAAACTCTACATATCGGGTGACAAATAGGTTCAAACATCGGTATTGGTAAACTTTCGCTTAACCCAATAGAATTTCGCTCTAGAGCGAGAAAGTGTTTAAAAGGTATTTAGTAAGTTCACATTGTTTTGGAGAAAAGACAGAAAGAAAGAATGAAATCCATTTGACACAAAGTGAGTGGTTCATAAGTGTACACATAAGAAAATAAACTAAGCTGGTTACCCCACTATTTCGTCCGAGCTCCAGATACCGTTTTTCTCTTGAGTAAACCCCCCTCCTGAAGTAAACCCCCCTCCTAAAGTAAGCCCCTCCTAGAGGGGGGGTTGAAAAATATACGCCCCGGGGTTTACTCAAGAGAAAAAACGGTAGTAGGTGCGAAACGTGTACTATTGGTTTGGCCGGAAATTCGTGTCGGTGTTTTTAAATATAATTTTTTTCTCACGTAACGCAAGAGTGCCTATGAGTGGTATATACCGTTTGATAGCCATGAGTTTTCTCCATGCAACCATACTTAAGTTATATTTTTGCTTTGTAAAAAATTGTTAGCTATTTGTGATTCCATGAAAAATTTCAAAATCACCAATTTTTGAGCTGTTTTTATATCTTTTGTATGCAAAAATATTAGACATTCTATTTCCAATTGTGCAATATTGTAGAGCAATCTCAGCTCTAATACTTATCTTTTACGGAACATTTTTTCGTTTGATGGCTGCAAAGATATGACCATTTTAAGAAATGGCATCGCTCGAAAAATGGAAAATTTCGATTTTTCTGAATTTATGTTGAGATAGACCTTGCCTACAAATGCCGCAATGCCACTTTTTAGAATTGTGCCAAAAGATAAAAAAAAATTATTCATGAAAGTTGCTAAAAATAACCAAAAATCAATTTTTTGGGTGTGCTTCCTTAGAACTATCTTAAAGTAATGGTTACATGTAATGGTAAATCATGCTATATACGGTTTGAAAGAGAAAAGAATGTGCTACCGAATGGTATGTAACACACAAGAAAAACACCGCTTTAGATTAATAAAAATTGACTTTGAAAACACCGACAATAATTTCCGGCCAAACCAATATTAGGCTGGAATCTTCAGTAGAGACCCAATAGTTGAGAAGGCCCAATGACCTGGTACCACACTAGGTACCACTACTGGTACTACACACTCAGGGCTGGGAGATCGGATCGGATCGGAAATATCGGGTTTTTCTGGGTTCGGATCGGATCGGTTTTTTTGGCCATTTTCCGATCCAATCCAAGCACCCCTAAGATGCACTCGGCCGCGGAGTCAAATTTAAATTCCCGCCGGCCGTGCCCGATAGGGCACGGCCGGGAAAAATTTTAGAAAATTTTAATGAACCGGCATTCCAAAATTACAAAATTTTCGCTTGCGGCGCTATTTGGTTACCATTTCTCCTCCATGTATTTTTATAAATAGTGAAAATTTTTATATAAAAACAGCCAAAAATCGAATAATTTTCGCCTGCGGCGCTCTTTTTGCATTATTTCTTCACTGTTTTTCAATGGTGATTGTCGTTTTCAGTATCAAAAACTACTGATTTTGAGCCGAAAATACCGAAAATAGCAAAATTTTTCGCTGTCGCGAAAAGTTTTGTCTGAAAAAAGTGTTATTTCCAAATTTTTTCTTAATTTAGCAAAATTGAGTAAAAAATAGCAAAATTGTACAATTTCGTGAAAAACATTAATTTTGCCATATTTTACCAAAAAATTGCAAATTTTACCCATTTTTAGGCATAAGCAGCAAACTTAGATGATTTGGGAAAAATTTTGAAAAATAGCTATTTTTGGGAAAAAATTTTGGATCGGATCGGAAATATCGGGTTTTTTGGGCTCCGGATCGGATCGGATTGGGGGTCACCGAGGATCGGATCGGACCTGCGATCAAAGTTCCCAGCCCTGGTAGAGACCCAATAGTTGAGAAGGCCCAATGAAGGGTTAATGCAGAAAAGACACAAAATTTTGTTATATCAGCTCTAATTTAGATTAAATAATCCAATGTTTGACAGTAATAGAGCGCTGTCACATTTTGTGCAACGTAATCGACTTGGGATTTTCCTTACAGACTAAATCGACCTTGGAGAGCAACCACCAATGGTTTTTTTCACTGGGGTGTTATTAGGGGCTAAATGGGTATTTTAGATACTATATTCTTCCGTATTCTAGATTTTTATTTAAATATGCTAAAAATTCAAAGCCGACAAAGTTCTGGATAAATTTACGCCCAGCCTCGTGAATGTTCCAACAGCTATCAACATAACCTTAGTAGTGTTATACCTCCTAGTGTGATAATTCTGACAGGTCTCCCCCCCCCCTAACCCATCAAAATTTGATTAATTACCCCCTAAAATTTAATAGCCAAAATTTCAACTTTGCCAATTTAAATAACTTTAAGCCTAAAGCCTTTTGAGAGTCCCATCCCAGACGGGAATATGAACGGATTTTGATTGATGTGCGAGAGGCATTACCCAAAGACTTTACCGCTCCTGAGACTCATAAAGGGCCCAGGGAACAGGGAGTTAAAGTTTCAGAACAGGAGTTAAAGTTTCAAGACTTTAAGCAAAAAACGGTTCTGGTGTCATAGGGGAATACACCATCAATAGAAAAAACAGCTCTCACACTGTTTTCTCTATACAAAATAAAAAATGGCTCGCCCATCTCCTCATTTGACCCTTGGTGTAGGTCTGAGTGAGTCTATGCACAGCGCCAATAAGGTAAATGGACAGAGTTTGCTGACCAAGCCCTGTCTAGTCAAGACTGTATCACTTGCGCATAAACCTTTGTGCGCTCTTACGAGAAGTCACACAGTAAATATACAGAGAGCGAGAGAGAAAGAGACATTTCCCAAGGCATTGGATCTAACCTATTGTTCCCTGGGCCCTTTATGAGTCTCAGGAGCGGTAAAGTCTTTGGGTAATGCCTCTCGCACATCAATCAAAATCCGTTCATATTCCCGTCTGGGATGGGACTCTCAAAAGGCTTTAGGCTTAAAGTTATTTAAATTGGCAAAGTTGAAATTTTGGCTATTAAATTTTAGGGGGTAATTAATCAAATTTTGATGGGTTAGGGGGGGAGACCTGTCAGAATTATCACACTAGGAGGTATAACACTACTAACCTTGTGTTTAAAGTCTGCACAAATTTATTTGTTTTCTGTCTGAATATTCGTTAGTATACACAATATAGTCACAATACTAAAATTTAGCCAGGTCGAGTATTGTTCTAAGCTATGGCCCCTTTGTGGTTCTGTAGAGGTTTTGTAGCATCGAGAAAAAATACGACCGTATTCGTTTACTTTTCCTTACAGAATAGACTTGTCTTTATTTGCTAGAATTGGTTCCTAAACGGGACTATAGGGCCCAAACTATAGGGCCTGTTGAAATAGTATTTTTTGCAAAATAGTTTCGTGCTGAAAAGTATTTATGCTGAATAACCCTTATAAGGGCATATTTTAGGCTTAAGTTTTAGGCAAGACTTGGCCTATATGAGGCTTTTCGATGTAACGGAAGTGGTTCTTCTTTGTAATAAATTTACATCAATGCCCGCCAACTTCAAACAATAAGTCATACGTGTCTGCGCACCTTCAGGCATGAACAGAAAATATGGTTATAATAGTGCAACATTGGGAACATACATTTTTACAAAGTAAATGTCAAGGACATTTTCTCAACCCGAATGCTTCGAATATTTATAAGTCACGAACTCCAAGCGTTCACGCCGAATGAGTCTGGCATACAATTTCAACAATTGAATACGGAAAGGAAGTGTTTACATTCCGCGCAAACATTTCCCAGAATATAGTTTGGGCCAAGTACAAATTTTTGTCCCACGTTACTAATCTTTCGACCTTCGGGGGAGCATTTTGAGCTATCACGTACCCCCGTAGCGGGGGAACGAAAAAAGGTGCCTTTGTGCCGTAAAAAGTGCCGTGTTTGCCACTTTTTTAGGTCAAAAATTTACATTTTTGCCTCCGAGATTTTCACGGATTCCATTTCAGCATGGCCAAGGGAGCATTTTGAGCTATCATGCGCCCCAAAAGGAGCGGAACTGAGAAAGTTGCCCCAGTGTTCTCAATTTTCGTGGCGGGACCACCTCGAAAAAATAGCGCTTCCGACTCAGTGTGGTCGATTTAGGGGGTACCCGCGAGCCTGGGGCCCGGGAGCGTCTAAAAGTGGGAGATACTGACCGAGCCCGACCGACATACATCCTGCGAAATAAGTTAGAGTGGAATGCTGTCACAGGTGACACAATTCCTGCACTAATGATGGAATGCCATCTTTCTGGCTGAGTAAGTAAACTTTTCTGCTCGTGTGGAAAACTAACGGTTTGCGCAGTTTTAGATTATATATACATTTTGTACTCAAAAAAGTAATTTTGCGACAATTTCATCATGGTAGACGTTATGTTGACATACAGATCTACTTACACATTAGCTAAGCACTTAAAATGGAAAATTGAAGCGAAAAGAAAATTTGTATTTGTTTACGGTTAAAATGCTCATTAAAAATTGAAATGAAAAATTGCTGTCTGTAAATGGAAAAATTTGGACATTGTAAATGTCATAAAAATTCTAAAGCCGACATAAAACCGACAGCTCTGCAGGAATTTCAGTTTTCAGGATCCATAAAAATCTCAAGAATATTTGTCAGGTCTAAGTGCTAACTTTTTCGTCGAAATCAGAATCTAGACAATTCATTAACGAAATAGTCCGTAGAATCAGAAAGAAATCAATGTTAAATACAGTATTTCCTTTAATTGAGCCCCCTCGGCAGAACGCCAATGTTACGCCATTCCTCGCTGTTTTCATTTGCTAAAAATTCAGAATTTTCTGGAAGCTATGAAGTGGATTGCCAAGCTTCGCCAATTCGAGCGCCAATTTGAAAGGGAGGGTTCAATTAAAGGAAATACTGTAAGTTTCATCTTTCTGCGACAGAAAAATTATAAACAAAAAATATGACGACGAAGGTGAATATTTTCCTGGGTAACGCGAAAAAAACGAAAATTTTCCAAATTGTCAAAAAATTTGTTAAAAAATTTGATAAAAGTTGAAAAGAAGGAAAATGAAAAGTAAACTTTTGTTTTAGAAAGCTTTGGCCTTGCACAAAAACTAAACATTCGGGACTAACTTCAAAACGACTAACTTCTAAACAACAAGAAAACTTTCGGGTGTAAACTTTTCAGTTACGAAATTGTCAGGTGAAAGGTGCCAGAAAAAATTTAATATTCTCAGTTTTAAGTCGACTTTTATTTCTAATAAAGTACAGTCAAACTTCGATTAAGAACATTCTCGATAAGAGAGCACCTTGACCATGTACCGAGAGCGGTCCAGGAACGTTATTTGAATGGAACGCTATTTGAATGATATTTAGAAGCTAGAGAACTTTCTAGAATTATTCTGAAACGCAGAAGAAACTTCGCAGAAGATTCTCGAATAGTAATGCAAAAGATTATGTGACAAAATTTAACAAAAATGGGATTTTTAAAGGCGTTCTCTGCTCGAGTTCGGACCGTACTCAGCACAAACTTTAACATAAAGTTGACAATTTGAGCGAGGACCCAAATTATTCATTCTCGCGCAGGCATACAGCCGAGTCTCTCAAACGCTTCTTTCTCGAGGTTTTCTCGCTTGGACGGATGCGCGATCGAAATCAGTTCGTAGGCCCGCTGGCGAGTGTTCTTTCCCCAAAGCTGAGCTATTCCGTTCTCGGTCACGATATAGTGCACATGGGCTCGCGTTGTGACGATTCCACCTCCCTAAAATAAAAGGAAGAAATATTTTTTGCCAGCGCATGGAAAAAGCAAAATTTCCAAAATGTCTTTTTTTAACCCGAAAATAAAAAATAGTCTTCTTACTTAACCAGAAGAGTACTAGATTAGCCAGCTATTGCTATTTTCTTTTGTCATACCGTTTTTCTGGAACATTCTAGAAGAATTAAGAATTTTCAGCGCTGATCGTGTTTAGGGGTTTTCCAATGCGCTGATTCTGAATCTGCAATTTGTTTTTTCGTATCGCGTCAAAAATTGCCATTTTTAGACAATTTTGCCCAAAAAGGCCATTTTTTGGTAATTTCCTCGGACCTAAAATTTTGGAAAAGTGGCATCTTAGGTTCTTTGTTAGGTCATTTTAGGTTTTGATCAAAGAAAATAATAAACAGTAACGAACCAGTTTAATGTAAGGTACAATTCTGCTCTCGCCTTTGCTCGTCGTTGAAGGAAGAGCAATCTAAACTATGGATGCTTAAAGTGCAAAAATGTCCGAGAAATGCAGGTTACCACAGATTTTCCCAAACCATCGTAGGCTATTGAAGCGCCGTATATGAAGTCGACCTGGCCTCCGAAACCTGTAATTAGATAGCCTAAAGAACTTATCGCATGCGTTTTATTACATGACATTTGGTCTCTTTTCGTGTCAGAACCAAAATTTTCAAAAATGTCCCCATTCACTCAAATGTAATGAAGCCATTCCATAGTTTCATGCAAAACTAATGGAAAAGTACCTGAGTAAAACGTCTTCCCGATCGAATCAGAGCACACCTGCCCAGTCAAATCCACTTCGATGGCCGAGTTGATGCAAGTCATTCGGCTGCAAAACATAAAATTTGTTTCAGATTTATACTAGGCAGTTCTCGAATTTTGCTTCCTATGAAACCCCAACCAATTTTCGTAACCAAAATTCTCTAGGTCAAAATTTGCGGACGAAATGCCAAATTTCCACCTGAGCTCTGATCACTATCTCTTATCTAGAGATCTTGAATGGATGTTCGCACCAATTTTTTATCCCGAGCCAACGTACCTGTTCTTGGCGATATTCTGAACGTTATTCGTATAGCCAGCGGATCCAAACACTAAATTCTTCCTTGAAATTCAATTTTCAGGATACAAGCATGTTTCCACTTACAGACTAGCGGGTTGTTGTCCAAGAAATCGTAGAATTTGCGGTTACCCATCGCCAAACAGGTTACGATCTTTCCTCGATTTAACGTCTTTTTGCTGTTCGTAACGGCGTTGCATTCCACCAATTCTGGAATGCCGTTTCTCACTGCATTTATGCAACTTTTTTATAAAAAGCAAATACCTGTAATGTAGGAGCCGAGTAGCTCTAAAAGTGAGTGAAAAAATTACTACTCGTTTTTAGTGTATTGGTCTTTGGATTTCCGGGCAGGTAAGTTGAAAGAATCGCTGTAGAGAGCTCTAATCAAATTCCTCCGCAGAGATCTCGTCAGCCTATTGAATTTTTTCCACGCTAATTTTCTCTGAAGAGAATTTTTTGTCACAAATCCCACACAGTCGAATATAGAATCTCCAGGATATTCCCATCTAGAATACCCATGGTAGCATAGCGAAATGTCCTGGGGAATGCCCGCATCCTTGAATAAATTTCTTGTGATAGACTAAGAAATTTGGCCCATCGAGTGCATTTTTAAAGTTCCATTTGATTCTTTTCCGAAATTTTCGGAATATTGTCCATGTATATCCAAAGACCAGCAAGGACAAATTTTCTGTCCAAAAAGTGTTTCAACTCGATCAATTTTTGATGTTTCTTAACGGAAAAATTGAAAACCCATAAAATGACGACTTGACAAAAACCAGGTAAACTTCTTCTAATGCGAACATAAAGATACCTGTATGCACGCCGAGATCTTTGTGGTTCTTCAAATATTCCGCGACCATATTTGGGATAGCTCCAACGCCTTAAATAAAAATTAGTCAAACAAATCCCAATACAGATGCAGATGGTTGATAGACCTAATTGGATAGTGGCACCATTGGTCACCAAATTTTCCGCAATCAGTTTTCCAATGGCTTTGTTCTCTTCTGTAACTGTAGCTTCCTGAACCTCAAAGATTGGAGTAACGTCTCCTTCAACTATTGCCTCAAATTGCGATATGTGGATCATAGTGTCGCCGAATGTCCGTGGTTGAGATTTGTTTATTGTCGCTAAAATTTCTCGAATTTTCAAAGTGCAATTTTAAGTCTGTGCAGTGCCAATTGTTTCAGACACTTCAGACCACCTCAGGGCATGTGAGGTGTAATTCGATAACTTTCAGCGAGCCTAGGTAGGAAAATTGCAAGATGAAAAGTGAAAAATTTGAATTCGCGCCAAGACGAAAAAACTTGGCTTTTAGCCTTTCCACCGAAAGGGAAATCTCCGAGTTGATCTCAGAAACAGTATTTACGTATGGGGCCAATAGGTCCGAAGTAACCCTTTTTGAACCAGGAGGAAAGAGAAAAAATTCCGAAAATTTTGTTAAGCCTATACCTAAATGAGTTCTAATAAATAAAATAATGCTGCACACCGATAATTTTGTCTGCATTTCTCGCCGCACCACTGCTCATGTCAACGTTCACACCCAAACTGCAATATCTAAAAATGTCCTTTGCTAAATTCAAAGTATTTATATACTTTCTGCTTCAAAAAATGTCCAATCGAAAAATAGTTCCGTATGGATTGTTATAATAAGGATGTTGTTGAAATACGGTAATTAACAGTCTGCTCACCCATGCTCGTCTGGAGGAGAAACATTGAGAAACGCGACATCAACTTTTAACGCTTTGTCATCGTAAAGTCTGCCGCTTTCGCTCAAGAATACAGGTAAATAATCGGCTTTGCCTTAAAGTTTCGGACATCATTGTCTGACTTTTCGTTTGAAAAAATTGTACCTTTATTGACCCTGCAAGAAGATCATTATTAATAGGGATAATTGTTATTTTCATTATGGCTTTCTACAGTACAACAGGCAAAATGACCTTTTAAGACCTCCTAGCCGAAATTTCGTACTATTACAGGTTTTCGACTCCATCGGTTCCGAATTCCAAGTCAGTTTTGGCATCGAAACTTTCTTGCGTTCTGACCACTTCAAGATGAAAATTAAATGGGCAGAATGCCAGACATTAGTGTCCCCAATGTCAAAATTGACTTCAAATTCGGAATCAGCGGGCCGAAAACCGATAAGGGTACATATTTTCAGCCGGAGACCCGCTAATGCTTCGGTAACAATCAAAACGGCGACCTCGCATTGTAACAAGCATAAAAAGGTCATTTTGAGCGATTGTTCACCACAAAAACCCAAAATTCTGTTTGAATCCCCGTTTGTTTTCTATTGGCTGGATTCATTAATATAGGCAATACCATGTGGCGACATTATTTCGCAGTATTTTATTTATCGGTTTAAATTGGTGCCGTCTCTGTTTAGTCCATTTAGGAGGAGGCTTGCTCAATTCTGATATTGATAATCCCCTTATAGCCAATAGAAAAATGGCGGGAATTCAAACCGAGGTTTGAATTTTGTTGTACAATAGGGGTGTAGATTGACCGTTGTACAATACGGTTGTACAATTTGTAGAGAGCAGTCAATATCACCTTTGGAATCGCAGGAATAAACTCACAATGATCGTATGTTGGAGCATATAAACATGCTGTTTGAGCGCATTTTGTCTGAACAAAATATATACGATCGAAATTTTGCAAACCAAAAGTACCACAAAGTTTTTCTTCGGCCCAAGGCACGTGGCCGTGAACAAGGCCGTGGCTCAGGCGTATTCCAGAGAGGTTCTCTCTATCCACTCGATTCGCGAGAGCGTGAATTAAGTCTGTTGGCGTAGAAGGTGCTTGGTGCTAAGAAATGAATCTACCGTAGTTCCTCTAATAATTTCCCTCAAGGATTATTTTCGGGCTGGAATTATTTAAAAAACTACCATCTTCCCTCTAATTTGGAGGAAAACGGGATTCAATCTAAGGAGAAAAAATTGATGATACGAAACGTACCAGGTAGACATGATCTCCTAGAATATTAAAATAGAATGGCGAGAATTAGAAGGTACACAATTCTCGTATACCTGATTTCACGGCCAAAACTGCCTGAAAATTACTGTTTTTGTCAATAAAACATTCTGCGGAATAAAAATACTGTAGCGTAAGCCTCGGATAACTCGTACAAATTTATAATATGCTAGAAAAATTCCAAAAATGTTACAGAAAATATCAAAGAAAATGAAAATTTTTATAAGGACTATGTATTACTATAAAAGCTTCTAAAAAATTCTGTAAAACTCTTTAGAAAAACGAAAAGTATCATCTTTAGATATGTTATCGGGAGGCCTACCCAACAGGAGATATGATAGACTAATTTCGGAACAGTACCTCTGATGCGCTGCATCGTTTTGGCGTGTATCCTTGTCTGGGCCACGTCAAAGTCCTCACGTTATGATGTGGAAGCAGTCCTGAGAGATTTCGCTTTTGGCAGAAAATAGAGAAATAACTGTCCAAAATATGGGGCAGTACGCGGCTGTTCATCGCTGGAATTTCAATAGGGAATTTCACTACAAGTAATTAACTGAATGACTTCTAGAATATCGCAGAATTCGGGAATGAGTATTTGTCACTATAAAAAATTATAGAAAAATCTAGAATATATCTAAGAAAAAACGATGACTCGTCATTCGGACGTTTATCCCCTTAATGGTACTGTATCTAGAATATAACGTCAATTTTCTCTTCTGTGATCCACACATCCCCCGAGGTCGAAAAAGCAAGACCTATAAGCAGGTGTAAATAACCGAAATCTCTCCCATAAAGAGGCCGGAAAGAGTTAAGCTGTGTCGTGATGGATCATTCTGAATCAGTTCCCATCACGTTTAACTGAGATATCACGCAACATATACGAATCCAACACAAGGCGATCAAACGGCAAGGATACACCATACTATTATTGAAGCTATTGTCAAATGTTGTCGTAAAATTTAATCACTGTGAAAAGTGAAAACAATAAGTGCAAAGCGATAAGGATGAAAGTGAAAGCGCATAAAAACTTGCACTTTCACAAAAAGTGACAATACCTTGTTTTGGACAACAAGACAAAAAAATGTTCTTACAGTGTAACTGCAGAACAATTATTTGGCAGCGAGATTTTGGAAAACGAGGAAGAGGAAGTCGATGATTGAAAGGGGTACAAAGGTCGAAAACTGTATTCCAATTTTTTAAATTTTGTGAATTCCTAATGGAGCCGGATAAAAGGCAGCCGAAAATCCATATGAGCAGCTGCAGAAAAAAAAAAGAATTTGATGAGGAAAGCAAAGAAAAGAAGCGGCGACACAAAGAAAATAGATCACAATGCTCTTTTGTTAGGTTAAATAATGATTTTCAACAAAATTTAGGAAACTTTTTCTGCAAAATTTAGCGCCCGAAACTTTCAAAAATTCTCTTCAGCTTTTAAAAGCAAAAACATAGCCGTTGGAAATACAAGAATTCTGCTTTTATATTGCATTTTTTGCACTTTTGTATTAATTCCTTATTAACTTTTTCAATGTCAAAGTCAGGCACTATGGAAAATGACGATAGGAGACCTCTGGAGAACAGAGATTATAAGACCAAATAAAGTCAAAGCCGGAACGCTAAAAGTACAAAATACGTCTGTGGAAGACCGCTTTGGAAGAAATTTCTGCAACTCTGCTCTAAAGCGCTTACATTCCTGTCTGTCTGCAGTTAAACCTGATTAAAAATTCTTCTACGATGGAAGTGAACAGTTAAATACATGAGCTCTAAACGAGCATGTCAGTTGGCAGCTATAAACTGGGTGGTCCAATTTTTCACTTGGTTTACTTTTGCACTTTTAAATGAGCGATTAATCAGAGCACAAAATTTTTAATACCTTTCATGTCTTCAGAAGGAGACATTGGGGGAAAAGAGGCACATCTAAAGGCATAAAGCTTAAGACTAAGTATAAGTGAAAACCCTAAGTTAACGTAAGCCTAAAGTATGCCATTATAAGGCTTAATGAGCCTAAAATTGCAGTATTCTCATTGTGAAAAGCCTACTTTATGGTACGAGTAATATGTCATTCGAAGGTATTCGTCGATGCGCTTAATATGTCTTTTTAAGTTATGACAACTTTCCTTATCAGATCAGGAACTCAGAACATTCGAATGGTATGGCCGTATAAATTTTTAAGTGATCTTTGATTTCTTAATTTTAAATGGTCTCAAAGTTCGAATTCTCTGGGTTTCGGATTTAATTTAGAAAGTATTACAACTTCCATGCCGACTATATTCCAGAAACATATTTCTTGGACTCTTATTGCAAAATTTCACTTTCAGACCACAAAAGAGGCAAGGGAAAGGATTTTGGTGGCAGAAAAAAAAATCAACTAAAAAATAAGCTTTTCTGACATAAAATTAGGAGTGTGCAATGAGAACAAAGGTTCTCATTGCACAGCCTTACACAAAATTCTATAAACAACATCGAATAATAGTCTTTAACCTAACAACATCAACTCTTGAATTCCTTTCCGATAAAAGCTTAGAATATTGCCTCTCTATGAGAAACATGACTAAAATTCTCCAAACACAAGCATTTCGAGGCGTATTATCATCAAGAGCCGCCACACATCACTTATCAGGAGCCACGTCTAACTGTGCATGCTGAAAAATATTCTCTGGAAGAAGGTTTTTATGGAATCCTCCGGGAGAATTCTGTCTCAAAGATAGAAAAGCAACATTTTAAGCGCCTTATAAGGTAAAATTTGATAAAAGATGCAAAGAATGTTTGTCTTCCAGACATTATAATTTCTTCCGGCTCCAGCTTTCTTTGCTCTCGAGTTATGTCTTGAACAAGGCTTCCTTTTAAGGCGTATACTAAGCGCCTTATCAGGCAAATGTTTCGATTTCGATCGGAATGTCGCGATTCTAAAGTAGCTAATGCAAAGATTACTGAAGTCAAAGATTAAATTTCTCAGGTACCTAATTTTTTTTGGTATTGGAGTTTTTCTGACGTAACTTGAGGAGATCCACACAAACACCAACGAACAAAATAAATGGCGCAGTTTTTAATTTTTTATAAAGTTAAATTAAAAATGGTAAAAATTTTAATGTAATAAATATATTATTACACTTGTCCAATTTACAAATTTTCGCCTATAAATATCACAACAAAGATCAAGTCCTTCGAAAAATTGTCGCTTCATTGCGTACATTGCTGCCATTGATTTCCCCTTGTTTATAGTTCGGTCAATAGATAAAAGGGCAAAGAATGTCTGGTAAGGAGTATTGAGCAATAGCTAATGCTAATTCATGATTAGTAGTATTGTTGCTTTGGACTATTCTCAATGGACTTTCAGCATAAATTATTAGAATATTCAAATGTTCACTTTTGGAAAACTTTTATAAACAATTTATCAGATTTGTAAATTGGCATTAGTAACAGTACCATTTTCCAGTCGATGTTCCTCGCGATATAACAATCTACAGCAAGTTTTGAGCATGTTTTTTACTTCCTCAATTAACAAAATTTTCATAGTTTGTATCATTTTTGCAACTTCATTTATTGGACGTCGGGATTAATTGTAGTCTGGCCCATCAACGATCTATGAACCCATCCCCAAATCTGTTCCTCATCTGTAACCTTACCTTGATCTCTAATCGCTTAATTCGCCTCGGAGATCATTTTTAAATTAATATGAAATTCATTATTCATTCAACATGAAAAATTGCATAAACACTGTTGCAGGAAACTTGCAGGAAGGAAAACCTTTAGCATAAGTGATCAATGCACCCTTCCCCAAATCTGTTCCTCACCATGACCCTACCTTTATCTCTAATCACTTAATTCGCCTCATAGATCTATGCTATATTTTAGCCATTGAAAAGAGAGAATTTGTCTTCCAAAAATTCAAAAATTGTATTCTTCGACAAATCCTTTTTTGACTCGGTACGCACTATTTTTCGAGCAATTAGCGAGTTTTGGGCGGGAATTTAAATATCTTATAAAAAATTCGAAAAAGTGGACTACTTGAATTTGTATTGATCCTGGCATTTGCCTATTTGTTGGTTGTGGTTTGTTTCTGTGGCAGTCATTGTGAACGGCAGAGAAATGAAGAGAGAGTGATCGCATTACGAAACGAAACGAAAAGCTATTGCATTCGAAATGGCTGTTATTTTGAAAGTTTTACGACTTTTCTGTTACATGAATCTGTTCAGTGAAAAATGTCTTTTTGAAAATATTGCCTTTTTTACACACAAAGTATAAATGTCGTTTTGAAGACGAATCCATTTTTGCCTTATTTAGGAAATCTGTCACTTTTTGAAAGATAAATTCTCTCGTTTCAATGTTCAAAATAGAAAACGGCATTTTATCCACTCTTACCTAAACCGCAGTGGTTGCGTCACGGCCCCCTGTCGTTCGACTCATGTACGAATCTAAAAAGCGATCTCTGAGGCGAATTAAGTGATTAGAGACAAATGTTGGGCTACAGCTATCTTTTCTTTTCGATTCGTAATGCGGCGCATTGTCTCTTTGTTTCTCTGTTTCACCATGACTACGATTGAGACAAACCCCAATCAACATATGGGCCAATGTTGACCAAAAATTTGAATTCTCCGCCGAAAATATCACTTTAGATTATAGCCTAATATTTAAAAAATTGCATAAAGACTGTTGGGCCCAAAAAGTTTGCAGGAAGGAAAACTGTTTTGCATCAGTGGTCTATGCACCCATCCCCAAATATGTTCCTCATCAGTGACTCTACCTTCATCTCTAATCACTTAATTCGCCTCAGACATCATTTTTTAGATTCGTATAAAAGTCGATGTTCCATTTCAGGCATTGAAAAGAGAGCGCATTGGCGTCACGGAAGGATTTGCATATTTTAGTGCGCAAACAGTTCCAGCGACATTTCATTGTTATGTTCGTTTCGGCGGATATCCGTTCGTCTATTGAGCGATAATTCGATATTTCAGGTGTTGAAATATTTCCAGAGCTCTTGAGATGATTGGGTATGTCTGAACAATTTTAGAGTTCACAAGCTGTTTTTCATGTTGCTTTTTATTTAGACCGTCTAAGCCGTTCTTCCTGCTATATTTGGCATATTCGCTTTCTTGCATTGTAAGTATAGTTATAATCAAAGACTGCTGATATTTCAGTCGTTTTCAATATTTCAGTAGTAATTCTCCAAATGCCATTATTCCTGAAATCACCGAAATTTTTTCTGGAAATGTTTTCTAGGCCAGTCTGAATGTCCCCTACTCCTCTGACTATATATCACATTTTTATGCCATATTTTTAGGGTGATCGCCTATGGAATTTCGCAATTTTGCTAATTCTCGGTCGGCTGGGCGGGATGCGGCTGGTGGCAATAACTCAGTTCGCGAAGAGCTTGACTGGCATTTTTCTCACATCGTGGGTGGGCCATTGGATGGACCACCATAATCGGAGAGTCAGGTATTGATTTGTGAAAACATAAGATCCAGACATTCTGCCCAGGCTTGACTTTGTTCAGGCTTTTCGCCTGCGGTGGAATTTCACCCAGTATATCAAATAAGCATACTAACTTATTCTAGGTAGTTCTGGACATTGCTAGAACATTCTAGAAAGGTCAAAGCAACATATCTTCTTATTGGAACGTTATAGAATACTTTGGAAAACGTTTTCCATCCAAAACTACTAAAATGTGGTAAAAATGTTAGTGTTCAAAAATGGCCTTTAGCTTACCAAATCCACTCTAACCTATTTCGCAGGATGGATGTAGGGGGGGGTGCTATGGCCAACTTTTCACGCCCCACTCGGATTTGGGCGTGTGATACGTCAATCGCTTCGTCTCGACAAGGGAAGACGTTTGGTACCATTTTCAGCCCCCACTCGACCCCCTGTGGCCCCCTGTGACCCCCTTTATCCCCCAGGGGGCCACCAAAGGAAACTTTTTACGCCCCACTCGGATTTGGGCGTGTGATACGTCAATCGCTTCGTCTCGACAAGGGAAGACGTTTGGTACCATTTTCAGCCCCCACTCCACCCCTGTGACCCCCTTTACCCAGGGGCCACCAAAGGAAACTTTTCGCCCCACTCGGATTGGGCGTGTGATACGTCAATCGCTCGTCTCGACAAGAGAAGACGTTTGGCACCATTTTCAGCCCCCACTCGACCCCCTGTGGCCCCCTGTGACCCCCTTTACCCCCCAGGGGGCCACCAAAGGAAACTTTTCACGCCCCACTCGGATTTGGGCGTGTGATACGTCAATCGCTTCGTCTCGACAAGAGAAGACGTTTGGCACCATTTTCAGCCCCCACTCGACCCCCTGTGACCCCCTTTACCCCCAGGGGGCCACCAAAGGAAACTTTTCACGCCCCACTCGGATTTGGGCGTGTGATACGTCAATCGCTTCGTCTCGACAAGAGAAGACGTTTGGCACCATTTTCAGACCCCAGACGACCCCCTGTGGCCCCCCGCGACCCCCCAGGGGGCCGCGGATGTACGCTAACCGCGAAAAAAATACAAGAGAACCCGCCGATTCGAGGCGGTAATCCGCCGAGAATCGGCGGGTTCTCTTGTATTTTTTTCTACTATAAAGTACCAGAATGTTTCATAATACCTACTAGGGCATCTTAGAAAGTGATAGAATCTTATTTTACACCCCGGACGAAACGTTCCCCATGGTAAAAATGGTCCCAAATATCCCCTGATATGGACTGAAATATGGAATGTCACCTGATTTAGTGCTCTCCTTACCTTGGCAATAAGCAATGCGTCGATCGCCGCTATCGCAGGACTTTTCTACGTTTGTATCAGCGTCAAGTCGAAGAATGAAGAGCATTCAGCGTTCGACGTGGAAAATATGGCATACTTAATGTGTCTGGTTATGGCTACATTATGTTCAGCGATTTCTCGGTGCTCATCATTGGGGCAGCGAATTGTTTACACAAAGGATTGGGTGGTGGTCATGACGAGGTGTGCGGAATCGACTTCGCTGTCGAGTGAGTCATCAAATGATATACCTGTAACGATATATCCACTATTAAAATAGCCAGTCTGGTTCAATCCCGCTCGGATATCTGACATCCATGGCCAAAAAATAGCGTCCAGGTCTAGTCTTCTTGTTTAGATCTCGCCGAGTCACATAGCTTTAGCTAGACATAGCTTTTGTTTTGCACCGACCAGCAGAATAGTTTTGGAGATTTTGTGTTCTAAATCTTTTTCAGGAGTCAATCAGGACGATTTCAAAATTTTAAGTTGACAGATTTGGCCAAGTTCAGGAAAACTTTGCTAAAGAAGTATACTTAACATGTTATGGCGAAGTGTTTTATTACTTTTTCAAACTAGGAAATTTCACCAAAATTTCCGCGAATTTGAAAAAAGTTGATATCATTTCTAGAATAACCCTGTGTAAAATAAGAAAATGGTTGGTGAAAGAAAACGGTATCAGAGGATATATAAACTGATGTATTATAAAAATTTCTTATTTTCAATCATCTTCCAGGCCACAACTCAGTAATGTTCACCATAAGCCACGGGACTTCCATTATCGCTCCACTTGTGACCGGGTTTATATTTACCCGAAATGGACAGAGGATGGCCTGCGTCATTCTCGGACTCTGGAACATAGTTTCATGGATCCTGGAACACCAGCTTCTTTCTTATATCTATTCATTGGTCCCTGAGCTGGCTCACAAACGAAAGAATTCCATCGATTTGGCTAATAAGTCGGAAGAGAAGGAACTGGAGTTCTTGATCGATGGAAGAGAGGCGAAGGAAAAATCGGGTAACGCTTAAATTTTTTTCGTATCTTTTTATAAAGGCTTTATTCTTAAAATTTGTAACTCTTACTATAAAGAATCTTTTAAATAATACTCCGGAAATATTTGAAAAAAGCAAAACTGGCACTTTTTGCCGATTTTCTTTTGGTATTTTAGCAACCCGCTCTGGTGGCCTTCGCTAGACGAGCCTGAATGAAATCCAGAAAATTTTTGGATACTGATTCAGATTTTTCCCAAAAAATCACAATTTTTGGCAATTTTCCGCACTTTTTGGCCCCATTGTCACATGCATTCCTCGATGTAATGCAATTTTGTCCCAGTATCGACCACAGATATCGAAAATGGATTGTATATCCTTTGTTTCAGAGCATATCTGGACTCGTGTGTGGTCCATTTACAGTCGCCAGCCGGTGTTTCACGTTTCTATTGGATATTCACTTCTTTTCATGACCGTTCTCAGTCTCGGTGGCATATCCATTAGCTACGGAAAATCGCAGCATGTTCCAGAGGATATCCTGGGGCTGTTCAGAAGCGCCGGATCGGTCATTGGACTCTGCGGAGTTGGAGCGTACAAATTTTTGGAGACAAAATTGTGGCGCGACCGAAAACTGGGACTTCTTGGACTCATTGTACGGTTTTGACATTATAGTCATTCCCGAGTATAGAATTGATAGGGTAATTTTTGGGATAATATTATAAATTATTTGAAAAGTGAAAGTGATAGTAATACTACTGTGACTTTAATAAAGTAGTTACTATAGCTGTAACTAACCTTTGGATTTTGACCTTATAGCTTTGTGGCTCCATTAGGGTAGTATACGAAAATTGATTGACAATTTATTTGTATTTAGTTGAATAACCTCTGTTTATGGGCTTGCGTTGTGTCGGTTTTTCTGCCTGGAAGTCCATTTGATTTAGCAGGATATGTCGCTTCAATCAATTTCAAGGTAACTTTTTTGGAACTTTTGACTCGTATTACTAAATTTGTATGCGAACTATAAACGTAATCTAAGGAATAAGTTATTTATCACTTTAGAGTTTCTTTGATGTTGTTAATAAGTACGTGATGAGAGTTCAAGACACCAATGTATCGGCGTCTGTCTTCACGCCAACAACTCCAGCAGCTGTACTATTGAACCAAACAGCTTTGAGTGAACATCATGAGCTAAGCCCGTCAATAGTGACATTCTTTATTGGAATCCTCACTTCGAGATTAGGTGAACAATTTGTAGTTTCTTAACCAGGCTGCTTCAAAATGTAGTTTTTTGTAAAACCTTTTTATCTTTACCGACCCCAGGGGTTCATTCTAGCAAGATCGAAATAAGAACTAAAAATTAAATATCTTGAATCTTTTGTGTTGCCCCGCTTATGTGACCTCGGATATTGGACAATGAATCCTGAAACTGACATCAGATTTGCATTCGGAACCCTTGAATACACCCGGGTGGCACAAGTTACCACCTAAAATGCCGGATGATGATGACCTCATGAGAGGTTTCAGGACGATGAACATGAATCTGAAGTCAGTTTTGGCATTGGTAGTACAGTAGTACCATTTTCCGGTATTCTGTCCTTTCATGTACTCTTGGCGGTTTTTGCACAAACGTTTTGGACATTAACACTATGTCTACGCACCCATATGGATTGCTCTGTTGGTTTTCGAGTTCGACTATTTCGACCTATGTTGGGCATATTTCTGACCACTATTTCTGTCATTTCAGGGTCGATTTAGTCCCCAAGATTTTTTTTTAATTTTTGAAAAAGGTGCGATTTTCGCGAAAATACGTCAAAATTTGGCACATTTTGGCCACCCTGGCCGATAGTGGCCAAAATGTGCCAAATTTTGACGTATTTTCGCGAAAATCGCACCTTTTTCAAAAATTAAAAAAATCTTGGGGACTAAATCGACCCTGAAACGACAGAAGTAGTGGTCAAAAATATGCCCAACATAGGTCGAAATAGTCGAACTCGAAAACCCACAGAGCAATCCATATGGGTGCGTAGACCTAGCATAATACAATAATAATAATCCTGGATGAGCGAATCAAAAATTACAATTCTTCAGGACTTGTTTTGACAGACCTTTCAATCCTCCAGATAATGCAGGAATCAATTGTGGAAAATGAACGTGGCACCGTGTTCGGCGTTCAGTCGGCGCTCTGTCAATTCTTCAGCGTCATGAAGGACGTTCTTTGTATAATTTTTCCCGATCCGCGATCTTTTGGTGTACTGATTTTTCTCTCAATGATATTCCGTTCGTACTCCATGGTCAACTATTGTGTATATTTGTATAAGGTATGTTAGTGCATTTTCTTTTAGAATTTGTTTGTTTAGCTTTGAGGAAGAGTGACCGATTTGAAGCCTAGGTTTTAGAATACCGAGCTTTTTGATCAATAGTGTCATGATGTGGTCGAACCACATCATGATCATTTTCTGCGCGTTTTTAAGAAGTCGATTTACCTTGAAAGCTACATTTTCCAGCCAGATGGGCTGGAAAATTTTGGTATCCATAATAGGATGATTCAACCCCAGAGACCTTTCGTCTAGCCTTGCCTTATCTGTCTGTCGGTTTATTAATGTCGGTGACGTTCAAATGGCAGGTTGTCCCGCAGCGAAGTTTCTTAGAATGGGAAGGGCGCTGATTGTCTGCGTTATGATTCTCTCTTGTGCGTCTCTCTTTTCCGCGAGAGAATCACAAGGCAGACATTCAGTGCCTTTCCCGTTCTAAAAAATTTGGCTGCGGGACCAACCTGTCATTTGAACGTCACCGACATTAATAAACCGACAGACAGATACCGTAAATCCTCTAATTAATCCCCCGAGGAATTATTATTTCGTAAGTGTTTTCAAAAAAATTTTCAAATTTCGAACTCAATTTTCTCCGATATTTTCAATGACAATGTTTTGGCATTGGGGTTTTTCTTACGTAACTCGAGGAGATCTACATGAATATGCACTTAGTTTTGGTCGGGCGGGTCCGCAAGTACGTTTGGCATTCTGTTGGAGGGGGGATTATTTGAGGGGGGGATTAATTAGAGGATTTACGGTATGTATGACATGTACATAAGAAAAGAAAAAACAAAACGTCGCATCTAAAAGCGTCCTAGAATGGCCTTTTTCTATTGGCCTGCACTTTGCTATATAATTCAAGCTAGGAGGTCCGATCTTTGATTAGAAAATAACTTTTTTCAATTTCAGACGAGAAATCTCAAGAATTTGACTTTGGAGCCAGAAACAGTGCAAAATTCGAGCAAAGAAACCGCAGAGCAAGAGTAAATGTTGAAAGAAGCTTCAGATTAAGTAATTATTATTCCGATATTGCATTGTTTCGTTAGTGCGACTTTAGTGTTTCATGTTTAATGTAAATATTTGTATTGTAGAGTTGTGATAAAAAATGCTCATGTGAAAAAATTTTCATATAAGACTGTGAGTTTGTCTGCGGCTTCCCAGAAAGAAATTTTGGAAAAACAATTGGAAAAGAAGAGCATCTTTCGGCAATAAAAAGTTTGAATGAACCAATTCCAGTTTTCAATAATGCATCCTGGCTTTTGCGCATTAGCCAATTCGGTTATAAAGGTCGATATATGTTTACGCCTTTGGGAATTGAAATTGTGAAACACAAATCTTCCACGATACAAATCTTCCACGATATCGTTGAAGTCAAAAGCTAACAGGAATTTTGTCTGCGCAGTTTACGCTCAATGCCCGGAGCGATGCAATTGGAAATCGGGAAAAGTTTCGCATTGAGAATCATGGATAATTTCTCACACTGCCAGTCATCGCCTTGAAAGCAATTGCTAGTGAGAAATATGTGAGCACCGGCAGGAATAATGATGCGACCTTGGTGGTAAATCAGAATGGAGTTGAAAAATGGGAGAAATTTTACTTTGCAAATGGCTGAGTCTTCCAGAATGTAGCTAATGAATTTGTGATTGGTATTATGATCATCAACCATTAAAATAGAAGTATATGTTATGAAATGTGTTACATTGTATAAATATCGACATTATAGTCGAACCAAGACCAATACCCCCTGATGTGTCCCTTGATGATCATGTAGGTACAGTCTACAGTGGTTTACCCGTACCCATTTTATGCGGAATTTTAGTTATCCGGGCGAAATTGGCCGGAATGAATTTTTCATACAAATTCAACCGGTGGTAGGATGTATTGTGTTGTTCAGCTATATATGCCAGCTGTTTCTGCGAACGCAATTGATGCACAGATTTAGGGAATACGAAAGGGCAGTTAGAGAAACTATACCCTAAAGTGCACGCACCACCGACGCAAAGCGTGTTTCGTTCGATAAATAAAACATAATGTTTCTTATAACTCTTTCTGGAAAGAGCCTGGGAATATCGTTAGAGTGCAGTTTTATGTCCCAATCGATATTATTAATTCCAACACAAATACTTTTATTTAGACTTGATTACTGGACAGCAAAAAGAGTATTTAAAGGTTGGGGAGCAAGACCGACTTGTGAGTAGATAAATCGAGTAATTCCGATGATGGTATTGATAGGAATGTAAGAAATTGTGTCAAAATTGAGATAGAAATCGGAAAGGTATGTGTTACGAGTTCGAATAACGGTGCCGAGTAATTGAATACAAACTTTTTCAATGATTTGATCTTTGATGCTTTGAATGTTATTTTTGTCTATGCTTCACTTCAGATTCCTTCTCCTTTCAAGTCGGCACATTCAAATCGTGGCTGTCGTTGGGGTAGACGGGAGCAGACTTGCGGTCGAGCCAATAGGTCATGCACAGACCTTTGCCCTGAAAGTTAGATTGAATGGATTTTGTTTTGTTTTATCATTTCTAAAAAATTATCTAAGCGATTTTCGAGTTATTTGTCCTTTAATCTCTTAGCTTTATTTATTCTCACCTTAACCTCAACCTCGCCTCTCAGACTGCAAATGAATTCGGGATACTGGCTAGAGAGCATAGAGTGGGCATTCTCGCTGATTTGAATGAGTTCCGGCAAACCAGTGGATTCCATGCGCGAAGCGGTGTTCACCTGAAATTTTTTTGTTGCAATTGGCTCCACTTAGCCACGAGCTTATAACTTACGGTGTCACCAAACAGACAATATCGAGGCGCGGTCAAACCCACAACACCTGCGGCTATCTAAATTTTGTACCATAGCGAATGATAGTGCTATTCCAGAAATTTTACATTTTTGGATTAAAATGAGTAGTTTTAAATGAATTTACCTGCCCGGGACAGATTATCTGGCTGTACCGGGCTTGTCTAATTGGGGCGGGGTATTTTCCCATTAGCTGGCCTATTTTCAATGTCACTGGGCATGGCATTCTAGAAAAATTTAGATTGTTCTGGAATATACTATGGTCATTGTTGATAACTTTCTAGAGCATTTCAGAACAACCCAGAGTGCTGCTCGTTTTTCGAGTCGGCACCAGAAATTTTTGAACTTGGGTCAATTACAAAGTAGAGCCCGGAACTAGTTTGATTCGCTTTAAGCTGAGATTCACCTCACATTTATTAATCTTGAAATTTGCTAGTATTCGTATAAAATAAGTATTCGTTCACTTACCGGTCCGGTGTGGAAGCCCCAGCGACCTAAAACCATGGCATTAGATTTCAAAGGTAAGTAAACCATTTCTTATACAAATAACAATATTCAAAAATTTTTCAACTTTCAAGTGTTTTCTTACATTTGACGCGCTCAGAAGGACGATGAGGAATTTTGAAAGTGGTGAGGAACTAAATTCGAGAAAGATAATTCACGTGTTTCAAAAGAAAAAACTGCGCATTTACCGTTCGCATAGCCAATGCGGTGTTTGCAATATTCGAAATGTGCAGTGAGCCATTCTCTTCCGGAATACCGGATACGACCATATAAGCGTCTCCGATCTATAACAGGGATATTGGGTATTGAACTTAGTATTTGGCACGGATTTGAGGGCCCATAAGTCACATATTTTCATGCTGTACAAAGCAATGCTATAGGGCAGTGTAGAGCTAACGCTACAGTCACAATAGCGATTGATTTCATCACTTGATAAAACTTTTTCAAATTAGATTTCGTTGGGTTTCCTCCAAATGAAAATTTTATAAAAGTATATAAAACTATCTGAAAAGTTAATATCGAGTCATCAATATCAGATATATGACTCACATAGTGAAAACAGACCCACAAATGGAAATTAAACAATTCTCAAAATGATCGGTGAGTGATCAATCAGCGAATCATGGATCAGTCACACAAATTTTATTCAATCGACTGATTTAACAAACGATCTGAACGAACTGTACCGTAACCCAATCCTGCTTTGGTTTCGCTTCGGCATGTCCGAGTCAATTCTTTGAAGAAATTTAACTTCAAAGCCAAAATTTTCAAGCTTATTTTAATAAGTATGCCTTACCGTTTCCACTTTATAGGAACTGAACTCTCGAATGCATTCATCAAATCCAGTGTAAATTCCATTCAACAAATTGACCACCTCGAGTGGTGACGAAGTTGAGCATAAGTGGGTGAATCCCACAATGTCCGAGAACAAAACCGTTGCACTAGAGAACAATTTGGGTGGCACAGAGCGGCCTAGTTTCAATTCATTTGCAACATATCTGAACAACTCCCAACAATACAAAAATAAAATTTCTTAGGATGATTGAATTATTTTTCGGAAGCCGAAAAATATCCATTGGTCAAATTTTGTGGGATAGAATCATATGTTTACACAAAGGGATACATTCGGGGGTATAGGCCTAAGCCTAATCAGCACGCCCAATACCCCTAAATGTATCCCTTGGTGAAAATATCCGCTGGACAAAACTTTGTGAGACGTAGTCTACCAAGCGATACATTCGGGAGTATTGTGCTAAGCCTAATCCGTATGCCTTTAGGCTGTAAGCTTGGACCAACGCCCGGAATGTATCCCTCGGTGTCGGTTACATGTCAGTTATTCAATTTAAACACATACATATTTTTGGAAAAAAATTTTTTCGCAGCATATTTGACGCCAAATTCAAAATTTCTGGAGCTTTTTTAGATATGGCCCTTATGAACAAAAACTGCTTTTGTGAAAATAAGGTTTTTCGTCTAAAAAACCAGTCAAGAGTAATTTCTTTCAAGAATTCAAGTTTTCGGTTATTTTTGCTCATAGTACTTATTTTGGCGGAAAGCGACATTTAAAAATTGGACCATTGCGACATGAAATCTTCCAACGGTGATTTAGATGGAGAAATACTACTTTGGGCATATTTTTGGGAAAATGATAATTTGTGGTTAAAAATTGGAATATTAGAAGTAGTTGTTGGGCTAAACATTCAGGTTAAGAGTTTTTGGAGATTGTTTAACTGGATCGATAACTTCATGCTCAAAAACTGATATAAAAACATCTACGTTTAGACAAAAATAGCTTAGCAGTGGGATTTTTGACGCAAGAAATTGAATTTTTGCAGCTATAAAATAGCAACAAGAAAAGGTAAATTATAGACAACACTTACGGAGGAAGGAGTTGGTTGAGCAAGCGGTCCGCACGGACATTGGCTTCCTCTAACATAGACGTCCGCTCTTGCACCAATTTCTCCAAATTGTTCGCATACTAAAAAGAATCTCTCAAAAAACACAATGCCAAATACACGGCAAATTTGAATGGGAATTTCTTTTCTGAACTTCAGTAGTAATTCTAAAACAGCCTTCATTCAAAAGGTGAGCAATTTTATGGTACTTTTATAGTCTATCTAATTTTATAGTCCAAGAATATTTAAAATTCGGAAAAAAATCAAAGATCACCTGTTCCATGACGCGCATCATTTGGTCCACCAAACTTCCTTTGCTGAAATCCACAAAGTTGCCACAAGTGATTTGAAAAACAGCTTACGCTTAAGTTTGCCCTTACCATTTCAAGACGGACTCTGTATTGAGTCTTACACGTCGAATGCTTGGGCGAATTTCGGGATTCTCCGACCAGCAGTCAATGAGCAGCGCTTCCAAGTCAGGATGGATTTTCTGGTTCAGGACGCGGGGCTTGATTTGACGGCTTCCTTCACATGGTACGTCAGAGATTGCTGAGATGAAAAGATGTAGCGGAATGTTTGGAAACCAAATTTTATGCAAATGTGAAATGGGTTTTCAAATTCCCACCAAAATAAAAGCGCGGATTTGTTTCAAAAATACGATTTTTCAAGGACATATATTTTAACCGACATAACATCAATTCGAATTTTGATATTCCCGCCAAAAATTGTTTGTTTCTATCACTGGTGATTTTTCTACAAATGTGGAGTTTTGGGACCTTACATTCCATCAAGGCTGTAAAATTTAATATGGATGCGAGATCAGCTTACCGGTAGCGAGATTCTTTTGACTCAGCTCCTTATCCTTTTGATTCGGATCGTTTTGTTGGATCACTATAACATTTTTGTGGTAATTCGAATAAAATGCGAGAGACTTTTTTGAATTAGCGCCGATTTTGGCGAAGTGTTTGTATCCAATTTCAGCTGCCTAAGAGTATGAGTAAGGAAAAACCCTTTCATTGGATCTTCAGAAGCTTCTCCCCTCATAGATTCCTCTTAGGGAGTCAATTGAAAACACTTCGCCAAAATTCGCGCCAAGTAAAAATTTTAAAATCGTATCTATTATTAAAGTTTAATGAAATTGCAACATACGTATTGTTTCCTGGTCAACGCCAAAGGGCAATTCTCGAAAAAGAATTTCATACATGACCATGCCGAATGAGTAAACGTCGCCAGCCTGCCTTCGAGATTGAGTCTGACTCACCCATTTCTGGTCCATACGTCGTCGACGGTTCGCCTAAAAATGTTTCGTGACAGGACCACGGGATTTTAAAATGCGAAAAGTTTTTCCTGGATTACTCCATTGCCCCACAAATTCTCAAGAAACTTTACAATTTTTCAAAACGTCCACTGACCTCTCTATTTTTCAACAACTCAGGTGCTTGGTAGAGCACTGAAGTTCTCTGGGTCGCCTGCGACTTATCCTGAAAACCTTTTAGCGATAGAAAAATGCACTGTTAAAGATCAAAGAGCACTTCTGCAACCTCATCAGAAGTCAATGCGATCGTCGTAATGGCGCCATCTTTTTCCCAGCGCTCCAATGGACTGGCTAAGCCGTAGTCCGTTAGTCGGACGCTCCAGTTTCGATCGATCACACAGGCCCAAGGTGTGAGTGAGCCGTGATATCCGACTGGTGACAGGTGCAAGTATTCTAGACCCTAAAAATTTGAAAAATTAGTGAACTATTAATTTTGAGAAATTTTTATTACTTATTGCCTTTAATTTACTGACTTAAAAAATCTCACCAAGGTGATATCGCGCACAAAAGCGGCGTGGAATTTCTCATCCAGGACCATATTTTTATTGTAGATGACATCCTGAAATCGAGGAAGAATTGATTGTTGTTGGTTACCGTATCAGATATGAGAGTACTGTAGCTCTTATTCAGAACCGTAAAAATTCAGTACCGTAAACCCATAAAACGACGCATCCGAACAAAATTTCGATTTAATACTTAATTACTAATTGAGCAATCGAGTTCGAAAATATTTCAGGATTTTTTTGTTTTTTCTTTAAGCATATTCGGGTAGAAAATGGTGATTGTACTTTCAATCCAAAAGATATGCTAGAAAATATGCTTAAAGATTTACCTGAACCGTGCCGCGAGAGCAGAACTTCCAAATGACCATCATTTCCTCCTTCTCGTTGAACGTGATCCCGATGAATGGATTGATATTGTCATGGACTGCCAATTTCATCTGAATCCAGAAATTATCTGATAGCGCAATTATGACCCCTGATTCTCTGGTCCAAAAGAAGGTTGGAAAAATCCCTCCTGGTCACTTTACATTACACTATTTTCCAGAATATTCTGGAAGAATGAGTGAGTAATAGCTCAAATGGAAGCTTAGATCCAAGGTAATCGATTGAGTCAATACTCGGCAAATCTCGACGAAATATGTTCGAGATCAGTTGATTTGTTTCCAAACTTTGTTTTGCCGCCAAAAGTCTCGAAATAATCAGATAAAGGCCACCAATCTCGAATACATTATGTCGAGATTCAGCGTACGTGGGCTCAATCAATAGCCCTGATTCTAAGCTGACATTTGAGCCAGCATACATTTTTCTATGATGATCTAGAAAAAAGCTACTGTGTAAAATGACAGTGAGGATCCTCCGGGGAAATTTGCCGGTCCCCCAGGAAATCAATTGTGCCACCGGCTAAATCTGCTTGGACCATAAGAATCACGACATTTTGCTTACATTGTTCAGCAACATCAGGTCGTCCCTGCAGAATTTGATCGGACGTCTTTGAGGATAACGGTGGTATGTGGCATGCGTATTGACTCCGACAATGGCGTGCTTCTTGTTCTTTGTGCTGAGGTTACTCATCTTTGTATTGGCGCTCGTCAAAGATAACTGAGAAAAAAGCGAATAACTGTTTGAAATTTTAATAAAAAGTTTCGTTATACCAAAGATTTGGCCTGTTCCTCGTCGATCAAGCGCAAATCCTCGTGGAAAATTCGCCATGGCATTTTGTTCAGGGCCCGGGTTTGACTGAAAAGTTACATTTTTAGAGTGCATTGACTTTTGGGGACATTTTTTGGAATACCAAAAATTTTAAGTTATTTTCATTACTAAAATTAGAACATTTTTCAAGGGGAAAATCTAAAGTCTTACAGTAACTCTATATCTGAGGCTTATACTGATTTTCAAAGTCATTTTTGAAGCAGTTTTCACTGTATTCATCCTGATGGTACGGTTTTTATGTGAATGTTTCCTTGGACCCTAGTACTTTTTTCAAATTTTCGATTTCTGTTTTCAAAAATCGCACAATTTTTGTTTATTGTGTAATTTTTCATTTTACTGAAAAAATTTCATATTTACAAAGATATTTTATTTTAAATTTCACGCACCAATGTCGATAGAGGAAAAAGCTGATGACAATTACGAAAAAGATGATCAGCACTGTTACTCCCACGCCAATCTCAATGGTGTACGAACACTTTTGTCCTCTAAAACCACAAACGGGTTCGTCGAGTGGCATAGATCCGTTCTGAACGTACAAAGTTGGGTTAAACATAGTTAAGTTTATGTTATGTGCGGCATTTTAAGTGGCCCTTACCTCGCTCGGCCAAAATCCGGTCATCAAATCTGTCAATTTCTGAAATTTATGCTTATTATTAAATTTTTCATACACTATCCAACAGCGAAAATGAGAAATTTAGTTTGAATTCGCGCCTAAAATTTAGGCCCTAAATAGGTAGCGCATTAGCCACTTCTACAGAGGAACCGTTTACATAGAGCCCATAAAGTTCGCGAGTATTTCAAAACGTTCTAGAACATTCCAGAAAACTCCAAAACGCGTAAAATAACGTTAGGATGACAACAACGTGACACTCACTAAGTCGTAGCATCCGGTCCTGTTCGTGAGACCCTCGCAGTTATTCAGCCTGAACGGTTCCATATTCACCATTTTCAGGATCCTATCTCTGTTCGGCGCAACAAAGAACGCGGCAAAGAGCGCGGCTCTGTCTCCCAGGTCGTCCATGATCACGTTTCCGGTCAGTCCACCTATAGTGCTGCCAATTCCTTAACGGTGTTCATGTCGCAAAATAATGTGCCCGAGAGCCAAAAATCCAAAAAATTGACAAAGGAAATTATTAATCAGTTCCGATTTTTTAGGTTTATGTATTGAGCACATTTTTTGGTAATAAATGTAAGCATGAAGGTTCAGGGCTGGACGAAGAGCTCAGACTCTGTCAATAGTGGCGAAAATCCAGGTATTCTGTGAAGAATTTTTAGTTTTTTAATTTGTTTTCATTTTGTATTCTTTTGCTTTTTAACTTTTTTACTTAAAATGAATTTGATCACAAAAAGATAGAATTCCCAAAAGAAAGAAAAGTTTCTAGAAGAAAACTTCTTCCTGAAGAAAATTTTCATACTGGCTTCTTGGTATGGGCAGACGCGCACTAGATCCAAGATCAAGATTAGGATCTTGATGATCAACTATGCCAGGCCAAGCGTAAGGCCCGCTATCGCGTCCAGCCGTGACCCTATATAGAATTACTTAACCGTTACCATCGAAAGTCATCCCGCGCATATTGGTCCATATTTGGTGTCCATTCACGACCGAACTTGCAGCCCCACCTGAATTTTTTTATGTGAGAATTTTTTTTGATGAAAAGCCAATAAAGTTATACTTTGGTTACCTGCTGCATTAAATGCCTTGCGGGCAGCCAGTGCGTAGAGCTTCAAAGAGTCGTAAAGGTGAAGATAGCCGAAAATATTTGTCTAAAAATTTTTTTCAAGGTTAGAATCTTTGGAATTTTTTCAAAATTGAGAAAAAATGCCACAAGTTTTCAAATAACAGTTTTTGTTATAAAATTTATGGTAATTATGTGAATATCAAACTGACCACGTCAATATCTTCTTGAGTGAGACCAAACTTCTCGATACGAGCCAAGAATCCCTTGATGATGGAGTCGTCGAAGCCGTTCACGTCATCCACCTGAGAAATTTTATATTAAACCATATTAGAAAGAAACGTTAACTTTTCTATTTCGAAACAAAAAAGGTATCGAAGAATTACCGGAAAGTGGCTTAAAGCTCCAGGACTAAAGTATCTCATGTCACCTTCGACTGACATACTAGCCATTACCTACTGTTTTCTAGTAATTCTAGAAGAATGTACGCTTAAAACAAAAGCTGGCTCAAGATTTTTAATTTTATTTTTTAATTTAGTTAAATAATAAAAAATTTTTCTATTTAGAGTTTTATTCATAACTCTCGGAATTAGGATAAAAAACTCCAATCTCGAATATTGTGACCCGAAATCCGCGGTCATTGGTGAGCTCTGAATCTTAACTTCCGTTTGATCGATTTCTCACACTTCTAGAATGTTCCAGAAAAAAGTTACGGCAAAAAATGTCAATGAAGGTGACCAAACTTCCTCCTAAGTTTTCGTTTACCCTTTCCACACTTAAGGAACCAATCGAAGCCCACCGGGTCCGTTTTGTACAACATATTTACAGTTAGAAATCCTCACAATAATGGCATTCGCGTAGTGATCCTTGACTTGCTGCAACATTTCCCCTGACGAACCCGACCATGGCGAAGCATCTTTCAATCCAGACTGAAGCCACGGGAGAATGTACGCGTACTCGGCGTTGTTCATGTTCTGGTTTGAAGTCGCCTGCATGAACTCTCGGGTCAGATCGCGGGTGTTCGAGAAAATGCAAATGACTACTGTAATAATTCGATATTTGAAAAAATTTGTTACAAAATGAGAGCTATACTTCTGGCGCTTTGGGCAATTTCACTGAGCAAACCGCTGCGAACCATTTCCGCTGCGTCCCAGTTTTCCTCGAACATTATCTGAAAATTTACAATTGGAACATTTTTTTGCTACGGTGTGAATAAATTTTTTAATATGTCAAAACTTTGAAAATGACAAATTTTTAAATAAAACTGTTTCCAAAAATACTTGAAAGTATTATAAAAATTTTGTTTGCTTGAATTGTTAAATTTTTATTTTGTGTTAGGGATACGGTAGTTGTATGGGAACAATAGCCCCGAAGTACTCCTTGAGGTATACAACGAGGAGGGGTGAAAATCATGAAATTGTGGATCAAGTGACTTCTGGAATAAACGCGAAGTTTAGTTAAAAAATACGGTATATTCTCAGTTCGCACCTTTTTAACGACTGTGACGCCAGTGGCGATCTTCCTGAATTCCTCTTCGAAAGCTTGTGTTCGTTCGTATGCAATGGGGCCTGTGTTTGTCACCACAGCGACGCGTCGCCTAAACTCGAAACCGATTTTATTCCAAAAAGGAAAGAAAAACAAAGCAAAAAATTTGATATTATTTCTTTACGAAAAATGATCAAAGCGTAATTTTCTTTTCGAAAAATCCGAAAATTCCCTAACAATTCAAACTCAGTACCATCCATAGTGTTCCAGAAGCTTTGCCACAGCCTTTGCGATGGAATTTGTGTTCTTTGACGATATACGTGACAACGTTTTGTAAATTGTCCTGTCTCCGAGAGCGCTCGCAGTGGGCATATAGGAAATGACTGGAATGTTCCAGAACGAACTCATCTTAGCGACAGCGTCGAGTTCTGGAATTTAACAAAACATGGTCAATTTCTCTTGTCTACCAAGAGATACATTCGGGGGTATTGCCCCGGGCTTATAGCTTAAGAGCATACTGATAAGACATAGGCTGGGATCTGTATTTATTCCTCGGGGCAATACCCCTGAATGTATCCCTTGGTACATACGAATGGGATTCCCAAAATTTAGCCTGTACCCCTACCCATTTTTGAAAAATTTAGGTATTCAAAATCACTGTTTAGACCTCACTCTCTTAGACTTGAGCGCCAGGGCAATACCCCCGAAAGTACCCCTTGGTGCGCAAATGGGGATTCGAAAATTTGGCACTGACTATTGATTAACCTTGGTTTAATTTTCAGAAAAGGCAATTCATTTTTTTAAATTTTTTTCTTGAAGCATTAAAATAAATTTCTGAATACGCAAAAAATCTCACCGGTGTTGCAATATGGTCCAATGAATGCCCGAATTCCTTCTTTGTGATAGAGCTGAGCGGCTACAGCAGCGCCTTCGAAACTGTCTCCACAACCCATTTGCGTGACAATGCTGCGAATGAAAATTTTGTAGGAAAATTTTGGATATTTTTCAGGATATTTTACTTTTAGTAAAAAAGGAATATGAAAAATAATCAAATTTTTCAATCGTTTCCCATATTTTACTGAAGATTTTTGACAAAAATTATATTTTTGCTAACTGTTTTCGTTTTAACCACATATATTCTGTTTTTTATACAAATTTGCGTTAATTTCTGCTTCTTAAAATATTCCCAAATTTTTGAAAATTTTAAGTTTTATATATTTTTTCACATTTTAATTGTTAAAAGCCGTACTCAAAATCCAGATCGGATCCCAGGACGCCTTCTTCCCACAATTGCATCCGGCTAATGTTCAGAATCTTATGGTCGTTTGGAAGGGCACCGGTTGCTCCAATATGTCCAACTTTGACCACAACTCTTGAGGCTGAGCTTCCATTTGCCAAAGTTTCCGGCATTTGGACGCTTGAATTGGCAACAGTTGCATTCGTAGCAGTTGCATTCGGAGCTAAAGTGGTGAAATGGCTTTCTGCCAGTCCGGTTCGGTTCGCGTCAGTGCTTTGAGATACCACTGGATGACACAGAATATAAATAGCCAAGCAGACACAATAGAGTACGGTCAGTCGACTCATCCCGGAGGTCTGAAATTGTAAATCCGTTACTTGTTGGGCCAATTAACACTAGCTGATACCTACTTCGAGATACCTCCTCCTACGATTGTTTCTCAAGCAAGGTTTATCTAATTCTTAGGGATTTTTAGAGGGAAACTCAACTTTGAATTCAAGTAATCAAAATTGCGAGGGTAATTTCCCCAAAATCAGTTTTTTACACAAATTTTCAAATAAAAATGCTAGAAATTTGCAAATTTTTCATATTTCTGGCCTGGAGAGTACAGAAATAAATAAGAGTACAACTATAGCTATTTGATAATCGTTTCGAGTATCAAAAAAGTTTTGTTCGCTATGTGATACCGTTATTTTGCCACTATCGCAGCACAATACCCCTGAAGCGTTGTAACTCGAGAATGGAACTCATATAACTGAAACTAACTCTCAAATCCGAGATATGAAATTCTCCTGCCCCAAAAACTATTAATAAACGACTGAGTGGCTGGGCTTTTCAAGAACCGCTAAAGTCGACGTGCACTCTCCCAAAATGTCCCCTGCAAAGTCGTATTTTCGCGCGGATTTTGCCGGAAGCGACTCTCATCATCCGCTTATCGGGATTGTTGTCGTCGACAGTCGATTTTATTAATTAAACGACGAGTTATTTATCGAAGCGACGTTGGATTTGGCCTGGATTAATGCCTGAGGATGCATCAAAGTAACTGCTCTGCTTCGAATTGGCAGCTTTTTAGCTCAGTTGACTACAACTCGATAGGCTGCTAATCCAGGATATTCACTCCAGAGACAGCAAGGAAGAGGCTATCCTCAAGCAATATCCTTGGCTCATGCGACAAGGTTCTTGTCCCGTTGCTCGGTGCCCTTTCAAATCCATTGATTTCGCAATAGTCCCAGAGATATAGTAGTCGAGATAGTCGAGATTCGAACGATTTTGTAGTTTTCTGGCCTATGGTAGCCCTTGGAAAAGGTTGCGTCACAAGTGATTACGTCAAGGTGCAAAATCCGGAGATTTTTCGCTGTAAGACATTTTCCCGCCTCTGGCTATTTCGATATTGAAGCAAACTAATTTCGCTAAAACAACACTTCTTTTGGTCATGTCCCGAGGGGATAATCCGGCGAAAATAACTCCTGGCTGGTGCTATTTCGAGTGTCTTATGATTATCGAAATTACGCAACCTTCGTGGCGGATGAGTCATTTCGAAATGTTATTTTAAGAAATCATTCCAGGAAATCTCTATCAGGAATCTCTCCAGGAGCTCATCTGTTTTTTAAACGACTAAGAATGCAGTCTGGAAGACGAATCAGCAAGATTTGCGTGAAGAGAAAAATAGATGAATGCTATCTAATTTTGGCTCTCGACATATTCGTATAAAATTTGGATTTTCGCAAAAATGACATTTTTGTGCGTTGTTCGACCGAGATTTCGAACCGCTTTTGGATTCAAATTTGTTCAATTCAGATTTGAGGTCAGTTTTGACGTAACACCACTTTTTGGTGTTCTGCCTGGCTAGATACCAAAAATGGGCATTATGCCAGAAAGTGGTAGGATATTGTCCCGAATGCCAAAACTGACTTCAAATTCGGAATCGCAAAGGTCGAAAACCTATAAGGGGTACGAAATCGCGGCGCAATTTAGCAAGGTGAAAGTTTACCAAAGTAAATACTTTGATAAACGTTTGTCCACAGGTGATAAATCCGAGGATTTTTCGCTCAAGGAGATATTTCGATTTTTGATTTCTTATAAGAATTTTCGGATACAATAATCCAGAACGATTCTGAATATCCGATTTTGACGTTGCATTACGTTACTTTGCGGAAACGTCGCTATAAAGTATCGGAAATCCCGGATTTTGAACCTATTTTGACACTGTTCTGGATGGCAAGCCGATGTTTGGATGTTAGCTGGCTTAAAACTAAGCCTCTGGCCTTATTTGGAATACTCTGACGCCTGCGGGGAAATGCGAAATCGAAAGGCAGGAAAAGGCGTATTTTTAGACTATTTTTGTATTGCAATTTTTAGGAATTGGAATGCACACTCAAAAATTCACCATCTGACTTACAGTTAATCAGATATTACGGTACAGTTTATCAAACTATGACACTATTTTCCAAAATACAATCAAAAATTTCGATAATCCGACACATTCGACTAAAAATAAAGGAAAAGAAAGCTTTATATTTTAGCATTCTTTTTTTGACAGCGCATAGCTCGACACTTGGATTATGATTGAGGATCAAAGGTCACTGAAAGGCTCCACCATGACCACCTTCTTCGTGTTCACAGCTTTTGCAGCATCAAAGTATATAGGACTACCAAAAATGGCACAAAATAATGGTTGGCAGAATCGGTAATACAAAAGAATTACCGACTTTTGCGTTTTGTGGTAGAAAGAGGATAAAAAGTTGGTATGTCTGTGCTTTGTAGAAGAAATTCATTTAGAGAAAATTACTGGAAATCAGGCTTCGGATATTTTCCTTATTTTTTTATCATGTCTCATTAGAAGCGCATAAGTGAACTATTTGGGCACTGCTGCAGTTCCCCCGTCCGACGGGGGAGGGATCGGGGGGAAGCCGGAACTCCTATGAAAATCCTCTACAAAAAACTGTAGTTATACCCTCCCCTGCAGACGCGGGAGGGGGACAGCAGCAGTACCACTATTGGAGCGAATCTGCAGACTGGAGCTGTCAAAATTGGATATTCTAAAAAGGTTTGGACAAAACGTGTAAACTTTTTTCCGCATTCAATTTTTTGAATTGTATTCAATACTCAATCGGCGTGAGTGCTTAGAGTTTGAAATATTGAGACTATGAAATATTGGAAGCAATGTGTGGAATTTTCCGTAGTCATTCCGCCTCCACAAATGGAGGTGAACAATGTGCCTCAAACAAATGTATGTTCCGATGTTGTCCAATTAGAAAGAGATAAGGTCGGAAGATTAGTACCAAAAATTTGTATTTGCGGACAATATTCTAAGAATTGTTTGGACAAATTGAGAACATTTACTTCTGGTGTTCAATTTTTGTTCATAGACTCATTCAGACATTTCCTTCTCCACAAATGCACCATGTCGCCCTGTGTTCCTTTGGGTTGCCGAAAATTTATTAGGTTATTCACAAAGTTTTCAGACTGGGCACAGGGTTTTTGACCGGAAAATTGAGGGTCCGGAAATTTTGCCGATTTCACCTAGATAGGGGTTTTTCGATACGGGGAATCCGAATTTTAAGTCAAATTTTAGTTGGTCCCGCCACGAAAATTGAGAAAACCGCTATTTTCTTCAAAAAATGCCCATTTTTGGCGCGATCTGAAAAATCCAATTGCAGATTCAGAATCAGCGCATCAAAATACCCCTAAAAACTCGTTTTGCAGAAAAAGTTCCCACGTTTTCAAAAAATCGATTTTTTTTTCGAAAACCATGGTCCCCTATGGTCAAAAAAATCAAAATTTTTCGGATTTTTCGGTAAACATGTTTTTAGGGGTATTTTGATGCGCTGATTCCGGATCTGCAGTTGGTTTTTTCGTATCGCGCCAAAAATAACCATTTTTGGGCCATTTTTGACCAAAAATGGCCGTTTTTTTAAGAAAATTTTTTTGTAGTACACCTGTATCAGTCTGTCTGAGCTGTCGAAAGTTTCTCCAATTATTATTTTAGCCAATATGTATTTAAATCTATACTATGTAGCCTCACCAAATTTTCATAGACATTCCGCCTCACTAATGTATGTTGTGCTTAATTAGGAGCGAGTAAGTGAAGTTTTCGAGTGAATCAGTGACCACATAATCTGTCAAAAGGTTCGGCTTGGAAGGAACATTGGCTCGTTCCATTCATTATTCAAGGCACAAATTTGTATTGGTAGATAGCCAAAGTTTGTATTGTCGGACAATACTCATCGCAATTTTGAGAGAAAAGTTCATTTTCGTATAAAATTTTTTAAATTCTGTTCAAAAATCATTCGACTGTGAATGCCTAAACTTTCTACTTAGGAGTTCCTATCATCCATAATAGCCTATGCGGACGGACGTCAGTAACTTACTATAAAAATTATTCACGGAATTCATATAATAAGGGTGGAAGTTCCTACTTGGAACTCCTACCCTGAGGTGAGAGTTCGATGTGGTGGGGCCTATACAGGGTGAGTCAAAATAACGTGGATATCGTATGGGAAAGTGACTTTTTGAGAAATTGGCATTTTTTCGAATCTGTTTATAGTCATTCTCACGAGTGGGGGGTTTTTGATACGGGGAATCCGAATTTGAACCAAAAAAATCAATAAAACAAGTTCAGTTGCAATAAAATTAGTCATTTTATTTTTGCTTTTAAATGATGAAGCACACATTTATTATTGCTGCTTCATTTGAATAAATCATTTATTTGATAAACTGTGACGCGTTACACACTGACAGACAATCCGAATTCGCGCGAAAATCTGAGCTCAAAATCGAATTCCCCGCACTCGAAAACCCCAAAAACCTGAAAAGGGAGTCAAAATACGCCATTGCGGCACAATGACAAAAAACGCCAAAAATTTGATACTCGCGCCAAAATATGAGTTCATATTCGGATTCCTTAAAAAACTCCCACCCGTGAGAATGACTGCCATAGGCCGCAAAAAATGGCGGTTTCTCAAAAAGTCACTATCCCATACGATTTCGGTGGTATTTTGACTTACCCTCTAGACCATTGTGCAGCTTAACCATACTGGTCTACGCAACCCAGTGCATATTAAGGGTGGGAGTTCTAGGTAAGAAGTTCTTACTAAGAACTCCCACCCTTATGCTCCTATATTAATTGGGGTGAGATGTTAAGTGGGGTGAGAATTCTATGTGGTCTATATCGAGTCCCTCAAAGTTGGTGTTCTATATCAAACGCCCAATGCCAAAAATTTCGGCCTTATATGGCAAAAATTTTGGACAATAATGGTGACGGACAGAGAAAATAAGGCACCGAAGATCAATACGCGCAGCGGACGGACATCACTAACTTACTATAAAAATTATTCACGGAATTCATACAATAAGGGTGGGAGTTCTAAGTAGGAAATTCCTACTTAGAACTCCAACCCTTGGGCGAGAGTTATATGTAGTGGTAGTTATAGACCATTGAGCAGCTTAGCCATACTGGTTTCTTTGTGAAGAGCTTCAGCTCCAATTTTTTTCTGTGTTTCTATTGTCTACCAGAATCGGAAAGCTCCTTCGATTTGGAAGAAGAGCGATTCTGCCATAGCGGTTCCTAGTGGGATATTGTCGCTTAAAGCGGCGTGTTCTTTTTCTGGTTATATTTTCTCTCCAGAGAATGTCTCTGTCTCAGCGTATGATTACTTCCTTCCCGCAAATCCCTTCCTATTGTGATACAGTGTATTGTGAAAGCGCCTTCGATTTGAATTAGAGGAGGCGGGTCTAAATTTTACGGTAGCTTATATATATTTACAGATATAGGTTTTGTAGTACACCTGTATCAGTCTGTCTGAGCTGTCGAAAGTTTCTCCAATTATTATTTTAGCCAATATGTATTTAAATCTATACTATGTAGCCTCACCAAATTTTCATAGACATTCCGCATCACTAATGTATGTTCCCGATGCTGTCCAATTGTAGCCACTTGGCTGCTTATGCATTATTTTGAGCGCAGAAGTGAAGTTTTAGAGTGAATCTGTGATTATTTGTCCGAAATTATTTCCAATTACTACTCGAGCCTACATGGATTCGAACGAAACAAACGCTACAGAGCCAGCGGCTATGGCAACAACAGTAATCGCGACAAATGTAAGTAATTCGGACAGTCTCTATAGGAAATTATCATATAGATTTTTTGGCTCTTTTTTCAGTTTTCTGAATTCAAATTTCACAAAAATATAACAAAATAATAAAGTTTTGCATTCTTTGGCTTGCTTAAGAACGCCAAGAAGATAAAATTTTAAATCACTTTTTCTCTTTGATACACAAGTATCAAAAAAATTACAAATTTCAAACTTGTAATTTTTTTCTATTTCAGGACAACTTTTTGGTGATCTTGGGAATTACGAACATCATATCGCTAACAATGTTACGAGTTGTGAGCAAATTCTTTGTATCTTGTGTAGGCATAGTTTTCAATCTTGATCTGGTATATATCACGTTCAAGACAACGTAAGTTTTAATTTGATTTATTATAATTGTGCTTCATAACAATTTTCATACTTTTAACGTAAAACTTTCCCAGAGTAAAAATTCGCTGAGACCGAGCTAAAACTTGATCTTATACACTTACTATGAACGAGAGTGATGCGACGTTCGCCCCGAATATTGGGTCAAAATAGCCACTTTTTGGCCAAAAAGGCCACTTTTTGAGATCCCCGCTCCAAAATTTTTCTGTTTTCCATTCTGGTTTCTCCAAACGGTCAGTTTAACACCAAACGTGGCGGAACAAAAAATTTTCCTTTGTAGCACCAAAGACATGCATTTTTCCACTTTTTGGCCAAAAAATGGTACATTTTTGGACCTCCGCTCCCAAACTTTTACATTTACCGCTCTGGCATCTCTATATGATCTGTTTAACACCAAAACCGGAATAAACGGAGCGGAACAATAAAACTTTCCTTTGTAGCAACAAAAACATGCATTTTTGCCAAAAAAGCTACTTTTTGAGATCGCCCCTCCAAAATTTTTTTCAGTTCCGTCTAGTCTCGCCAAGACCTACAAAATGAGCTATCGCCACACCCCTGTAGGAGGGGAAGGAAAAAAGTTACGCCGTGGGACACCGAACGAACGAACGGACGGTAGAATGGAAAAAAACTGATACTGTTGGCCGACCCTATAAAAGGTGATACAGTATGTTTTGATAAATACACCAAATCTTTTTCAGATCACTGCACGGCACTTGTAATTTGCTGATCGCGCTCAACGCTCTTTTTACGGCATTTTTTGAGTTCAGTTATATTACCGAACTAGTTATTCATAGTGCCAAATTAGGCCCAGTTCCATTATCGCATTGCTTCTG
Source organism: Ditylenchus destructor (assembly GCA_022814885.1). Taxonomy (NCBI): domain Eukaryota; kingdom Metazoa; phylum Nematoda; class Chromadorea; order Rhabditida; family Anguinidae; genus Ditylenchus; species Ditylenchus destructor. The sequence continues at coordinate 832,501 of JAKKPZ010000022.1, read as the reverse complement.
GCTGCAGTTATTTCCGTTATTCGGTGCCAACTGTACCGTCCCACTTATTCTGTTCATCGGCATAGATCGATTGCTCTCTATCGCATTCCCTACATGGTATTTCTTTCAATAGTTTACATATTTTTTGTACAAAATCTGGTAACCATCACTTGTAAACCGAGGGACACTTTCGGGGGTAATGGTCCGTGCTTAGTCAGAAGGCATACTGTCAGCACCTACCCCGGGCCTTTGGTTAGCCTTCGATATCCGTTCTTGGGATAGGGCAAATCCAGTGTTATTGGGGCAGGTCAGTCCAGCGTTCTTGGAGCCAGCTGAGTGTTAGCCACTACTCGCGAGTCAGCAAGTTCACCGTTTTTGGGTCAGGGTAACCATTAATTGTCCACCGAGGGACACTTTCGGGGGTATTGGCCCGGGCTTACACCCTAAAGGCGAACTGTAATGCTCAAGCACCAGCACAATACCCCCGAATGTATCCCTTTGTTAATAATTGTGGATGACTCTTAAACTCAATTGTAACACTATATGAACTAATAACTGTAGCAAAATTTTAGCCACAGAATCAATATCCGTTATTACCTGACCACCATTATTGGCTTGTGTTTTCTCTATTCTTTGACGATGGCATTTATCACATCCCTCGTCGTCTTCCAACGATATCCTCAAACACCAGCCTGGTACTTTTTTATGTTAAAAATACCAGCTTACATCTAGCGATCTAGAACAGCTCAGGAGCTGCGTGATGACTCATTTCAGAAGAACGTACATAGTTATTGAGCTGTTCGGGAAAAAGCAGGTGGCCGGTATCAAATGGCTGGTACTTGAGTTCCAACTTGGTGCCTATAAGGCGCATATATGGTACGAAAATTATGTTTCTTCTTACAGGGGTCAGGGATGCCAAGTATCCGATCTGTATCGAGACGAAGCTGAAAGTATGATTGAGCGAAATAATATCATTTTGAACTTGACTACTCTGGGCTGCTATATTGGTGTATGGATTCTCATAAAAAGGACTAAAAGTGAAGGTATGTTTTGTTGTTTGTAAGAACCAAAGATGATACTGTCTGTCTTTTTTGCAAGAAGGCCACTTTTGTTGCTTATGCGTCGGGGCAACTTTTTTATTTAGTTTGTACGCGACTCTTCAAATCCCTGACTGCCATAATGCTGTCAGTGTTCGGCGGCTGGTTTTTGTTTTCTATCGCGACAATGATCATAGATCGGTTTGAAATAATCGCAGCTCCAAGATGGTATATATTCTTTTGCGTTGGTTTGCTCCAGAGTGTATCAGACGCAAGCCACGCCCCCATTCTCTATGCTTTTAGGTAAATTTTTTGTTGGATTTCCCTGGAGGAAGTTGCAGGAGCATATTCGTATTGTGTGTGTCCAAATTATTTTTCACATTTTAGCAGCCTCTATAGAAGTGCGTTTCGGGAGCAGTTCTCGCAAATAAAAGCGACGGTATTCAGTAGAAAAACAGGAACGAATACGGCCGTTATTTTTCTCGGTGCCTCGAAACCTCTCCAAAACCACTCAAGAAGACATAGCAACACTACGCGACAAGGCATTACCATGCTAAATTTTAGTATTCTGACTATATTGTTAATACTGTAATGTCGGTCAAACTATCGTTTTTTGGCCGATATTGCTTTCCTGAGTGCTCTTTTCCAACTCAGCTCCGCAGGAACTATGGGGGTGGGAAAATACCATTTTATCCAAAGTACCATTTTTCGCCCCTCAAATGACATTTTTTTGTCGCGAGAAGAACGTCCCGCGAAAAATGTTTGGTAAATTTACATTATTAAATAATATAAATTTACACTATTCTTACATGCTGGGGAGGAGGCATTCGGATGTGTTGATTTGTAGTTGGTTGTAGTTGATCTGTAGTCAGGGTTGGCGTTTGTTTAAATATTTAATTTTTTTATACAAATAGCGTTTCTATGGCAATAGCCCATAGTAATAGCAGTAGTGATAGTCTTCTTGAGTTATAAATTTGTTTATGTATTTTAAAATACATTTGTATATCATATTTTTTCTATTAATAAATCTATTTTACTACTCACGAACACGCCTGAAGGTCAGATGATGTTCAATCTCATATTTTAAATTTGTACACGGTATCCTTTTTACAGGTATTTAAAGGCATAATCCCTTTAAACATCGCGAATGTCTTTTTTACAATTTCCATGGAGGATGACTCGATTATCAACGAAAAATTAAGATTGCATTTAAACCTCACAAATATTCTCAATTTTTTCATGGCTTGTCGAAAGATGAAATTCCTGCAGAGCTGCCGGTTTTATGTCACCTTAGAAATTTGACAGTTCCAATTTCCATTTTTCATATTTTCCCATTTACAGACAGTAACTTCTTCATTGCACTTTTTAATGAGCATTCTAACCGTGGACACAAAATACAATTTTTCTCTTCGCTTCAATTTCCCTTTTTATGTGCAAATGTCTAACAAATGTATAAGTGGATCTGTATGCCGACGCAACGTCAAACCATCAAAATTGTCGAAAAATTTAGTAGAATGTAGAAAAATTTACTTACTCAGGCAGAAAAATGGCTCATTAGTGAAAGACTTAGTCGCCTGTGACAGGATAATTGCAACGGTGCTATATCCTACACATGATAAGGAACACTCACCTTGTGAAACGCTCACCTGGTGAAACGTGATGGATAGGAATTTGGCTTAGGATAGGGAAATTGAAACCTCACCTTTTCGGCTGTTTTTTGTCGGTTATATTTTTCGCATATACCTTACGAAAACAAAAGTTCCTTATACGGAATGTTGGATTTTTACAAGGAAAATGCGAGAAAATCCGACTTTACAGGCCGTTTTCGGGTGTTTTTGTCTATGAAAATGCCAAAAATAATGACATATTCGTGTTCCCCGTAATGTTTTGGGTAAGATAGCGCCTTTTTCAGAATTTTTAGAGAAAACATTTTTCACGTTTTTTTCACCTGGTAGCAAAAACGTGACACTAAAGTGATAAGTGATTTGTGTTAAGTGAGAAGTGATTCTGATTCGACTATTTTGGTCTATGGTCGGTGTGTTTTGATCACTAATTCTTCCGTTTCAGAAAATTAAAAAAGAGTTTCAGAAAATTAAAAAAGTTTGTACGCACACAACACACGCTGACTTGAGTAAGAAATCGGCAGACGAACAGACAACACTCTCTTCCAACAACACATTCAACGACCTAAAATAGGTCCACCCAAGACCTAATTTAGGTCCAATCAATGAAAAAGACCTAACTTAGGTCTTTCAACAAAGACCGACCAGTAGGTTTATTTGGTTCTTTGTTAGGTTTATTTAAACCTCAGAAAGACCTATTTTCCTTTGTGTTAGGTCCAAAATCTCATCCCTGGTTGTATCACGTCCAATCGCGCAATCAGCTCCCGCCGCCGGATATTTTTTTACTAATGCACGGAAAATGCACCGGTTGTACTGCAAACATTTACATACATCATACCAATCAAAGTCTACATGATACAATACAGTATATTGTCGCTTTATGACAATTTTTTTTGTAACTTCTTGCTGATTTTGTTTCGTTTTCGGAATTTGGTGCAAGTTTAAGGGAATAAAAAAATAATGCCAAAATTTGTTTGAAAAATAAACTACAGCGGTTGCAAAATTGTCAAAATGGCCAAAAAGTCTGAAACAAATTTATAATCAAAGTGCAAATTTGGAATAGCGAAACCAAATATTTAAAGCACAAAAATGAATAAACTTTGAAATCAAATTTTTTAATATCCAATTTTTAGCATTTTTGTGCCACAATATCCATCGCATATCAGTAGCGAAGACTTGGATTCTACAACCAAATGAATTAAGATTGGTAGATGTGACTTGGTGGGCCTACAAAACTTAATTGCGGTTTTTTTTGTATTTGCGAATGCCAAAGGTCTCAGCATAAATGTTGGCCATTACTAGAATGACTATGTTGGCCTTCTAGAATGTTCCAAAAACAATAATCAGAAACACTTTCCCACATAACTAATGATAATTTTGATTAAAATTTAAACTAGGAAGCATTGGCTTTGTATTTTCGCGGCATTGCTTTCCAAATTCCAATCTAATACCTGTATTGCAAGTCCCAATCTAATTTGTCATTAGTTCTGTGGGAAAGTGCATTGAGATCAGTGCTGTGCTGTATCCCATTCACTTGCGTAAACAGCTCCCATGCCAAAAACTGACTGGTTATAGCTAAAAAAGTTTACGTTCACAGAATTGCATCTTATGGAACAAAAATTGAATTTTCGCTAAAACTTGTGCTAAAATCTTTTACGTGTGATGAAACATTTTCGAAATTAATTTCCGTTTGTTTTTATCCAGCCTATTAAAAACTTGTCAAACTACGAAAAAAGTTGGGATAGTCTCATCAATATCACATTTATGGCTTAAAGAGTGAAAACAACTCCAAAAATGGACATTAAGTATCGCCCAAATTGAACACGAAATAGTACATAAGATTTGTCTTCAAATTTATCGAACTTTGATCAATTACATTTTGTTACTTCAAATTCACAATTGAATGACTATTGAGCAGAAGCCACCTGTTTGTATTTGTTTTCCATATGTTTCTAAGAATATAACTATTTTCTACATATGGAGCAAAATTGAACTTCTCCTAAAAGCTTTGACGTTCTCCCTTTACCGATAATGAGACTTTGGTTTGTCCAATTCACAGCTGAATGACTCCGGACGGCGATTTACATTTGTATTTGTTTTCCTTCCGTCTGTTACTTAAATTCATACTGTTTCGTAGCATTTCCTTATTCCATAGGCGAAAACTAAGCTTGCTAGACCTACAAAACTTAATTGCGTATTGGCGGAAAATATTCTAGGAATTGTTTTGACAAAATGAGAAATTATTCTTCCGCATTCAAATTTTGAAATTGTTTTCTATTCTCATTAGAAGAGTATCCCTATGAAAAATCGACGTTCGTTTAAAATCATAGTTTTTAGAAGTACTCGGCCGCGAAAGCATGTTTAGACCAGATCATAATAAACTTGATTTCTGATTATTATCTCCGTGATAAGCCTGGTGGGGCTTTTGAAGTAGCACTATATGTATAGGAAAAGGGGTGGATTAAATTATACGTCCCTTTAGGGACGTTTTTGGGCTGTATTCATCACATAATTTTGTTTGACATACCGTATTCCCTCTAATTACTCCCCCGGAGGAGTAATTTTTCAAACACCAAATTTCGAACCCACTCCAAATATCAAAGACATTTTTCTCCGATTTTTTGAGGGCAAAATATTTTTTAAACTAGCTAAACATACGTAACTCGACGAGATCTAGACGAATATGCACTCAGTTTTGGTAAAGGTGGCAAGGGCTCCGAGCGGGATCGAATCAAGGAGTGAAAATACATTGAAGGGAGTAATTATAGGGAGGGGGTAATCCAGATTGTTTTCAGGGGATATCTTATGGAAGTGGTCACCCTGTGCTTACGTGCCCGAACAACCCTTATAAGGCACCAAATAAGCAATAAGGCTTAAGCGACAGCTTATGGGGCGCATCTGTGATATTACGTTCCACGTTACTACTCTTCAGAGTTAGTTTAGTTAGGATTCATCAGACCAGTTATTAGATTTTAGACCTTGAACACTGAGAAATTGTTTGTTGTCTCGATGCAATTATGTTATACACATTCGGCATGAGCGCTTAAAGCGCCTGATTTTTAAATGTTCGAAGAAATATTGTGTCCAACTTTCCATGTCCAGATTTCCATAGACTCCACAAATCTATTCAGGCTTGCTGCCCTTTTGTAGCCACCTCTGCTTTGTGACTTATTGCGCACCAAATGGAGCAAGAAAGTGAAGTTTTCGAGTGAATCAGTGACCACATAATCTGTCAAAAGGTTTGGCTTGGAAGGAACATTGGCTTGTTCATTCATTATTCAAGCCACAAATTTGTATTGGCAGTCAGGCAAACATTTGCAATGGCAGACAGTCAAAAGTTTGTATTGGCGCACAATGGGAAACGATGTGCGCACAATCGGAAACAATGTGTGGAATTTTCCGTAGTCATTCCGCCTCCACAAATGGAGGTGAACAATGTGCCTCAAATAAATGTATGTTCCGATGTTGTCCAATTAGAAAGAGATAAGGTCGGAAGATTAGTACCAAAAATTTGTATTTGCGGACAAGAATTGTTTGGACAAATAGAGAACATATTCTTCTGGTATTCAATTTTTGTTCATAGACTCATTCAGACATTTCCTTCTCCACAAATGCACCATGTCGCCCTGTGTTCCTTTGGGTTGCCCAAATGCCGAAAATTTATTAATATTTAAAAATCTTTTGTCATTTTTTCCATTTTTACAAAAATTTTTCAAAATTTGAATTCCTGGCAAAAAATTTTGAATTCTCGCCATTTTTGCAAAATTTAGGAAATTTTTCAAAAAATTGCCAAAAATTAGGTAAAAATAGAAATTTTTAACAAAAAAAAATTAAAATTAGCGCCATAAATCTTCAATTATTGGCATTTTTGAAAATTTGACCTTTTAGGGATCAAAATTAGAGAGGGGTTAAATTAAACGATCGTGCTCTAGGCGGTCAGAATTAGAGGAGGCGGGTCAAAATTTTACGGTAGCTTATATATATTTATAGCTATAGGTTTTGTAGTACACCTGTATCAGTCTGTCTGAGCTGTCGAAAGTTTCTCCAATTATTATTTTAGCCAATATGTATTTAGATCTATACTATGTAGCCTCACCAAATTTCAATAGACATTCCGCCTCACTAATGCATGTTGTGCCCAATTAGGAGCGAGTAAGTGAAGTTTTCGAGTGAATCAGTGACCACATAATCTGTCAAAAGGTTCGGCTTGGAAGGAACATTGGCTCGTTCCATTCATTATTCAAGCCACTAATTTGTATTGGTAGATAGCCAAAGTTTGTATTGTCGGACAATATTCATCGCAATTTTGAGAGAAAAGTTCATTTTCGTATACAATTTTTGAAATTCTGTTCTAGAATCATTCGACTCTGAATGCCTAAAATTTCTACGTAGGAGTTCCTCTTATCCAGAATAGCCTACAAATTGGCTTTTAGGTAGCAATATTGTGTCTGTCGGAAATTTGGTTATTATTCACGGAATTCATATAACTAGGCGGCCACCACTGCGCGGGAGCCGCACCATAGGTCGGATCGTTTGCGCTAGCCCAAGCATGTGCACATTAATGAACATAAGGGTGGGAGTTCCAAGTAAGAATTCCCACCCTTATGCTCTTATATTAATTGGGGTGAGATATTAACTGAGGTGAGAGTTCTAGGTAGTGGTAGTTATAGACCATTGAGCAGCTTAACCATACTGGTGTCTTTGTGAAGAGCTTCAGATCCAATTTTTAGCTGTGTTTCTATTGTCTATCAGAATCGGAAAGCTCCTTCGATTTGGAAGGAGAGCGATTCTGACATAGCGGTTCCTAGTGGGATATTGTCTCTAAAGGGGCGGCATTTCAAATGTCATTTTTCTGGTTATATTTTCTCTCCAAAGAATGTCTCTACCTCAGCGTGTGATTACTTCCTTCCCGCAAATTGAGACAGAGAAATTTTCTGGGAAAATATGATTTCATGCTCTTGCATAAAACATATTAACGCGATTTTCCAGGAATGGCTTTTGCATAGTCACCTTACTGCAACTTTTCTCATACATAAGTGCAAACAAGTTGAAAGTCAAGCACGGATGGCTACAATGATATCCATATCAGAAATGTCACCTTTGTTCTACCCCTGCATTGTTCTCCTGCTGTTTCACATGAGCGTTGCCGGCTTTATTGCGCACCAAATTTTTGGAAAAAGGAACGCAGACTTCAATTCGGTTTTCTTCAAAATATACCTCTTGCAGTGCATCCTCAGCTATTTTACTTATTTGATGGTTAGTTATTGATTATTAAAACATGCTATTATCCAAATGAAATGGGAATACCCGTTTGAATTGGCGGTTTAAAGTGTCTTATCACGCGCTTTATCTTTGGAGTCTCTTTATAACGGTCACTTCACAAAAAACATTGTCTGAGTATTTTTGTTCTTTGTGCTTCTTATAAAGAGACTCCAACGAAAGCGTCTGAAAGACATTTTCTCTAACAAAGGAAATAGTGTATAAATAAAGGAGACACTGTGTTTAAGCATAAAGACGAAAAAGAAATCGCCCTTATAAAGACTCGACTGTATTTATAGATATGGCTAGAGAGATACGTTACAGTTCCAGACGATTGGATTGATCTGGTGGTAACGCCAAGGGTCTTGTTCTTTTTTAAACACTTCTTTTACTACCAGCTGTTTCTCTTGCATACCATACTTGTGATAAACCGCTTCACTTCTATCGTTTTCCCGCTTCGATATAACCAGGTAAACAATTAATTCAGGATTAGCGTAACTTTGGGATATGAAAGGGTTGTTTCGAAAAAATTATCGAATAATTAAAATTCAAAATTTGAATTTGCGAAAAATTAAACACGTGTTTGAAGACGTTTTGGTTATGTAAAGTTGTGATTTTTGGTTGATCCATTTTTGTGAAAAGACCACTTTTTGACCGAAAAATTACATTATTCGAACCAAAGCATCAGCGGTGCTTATTTTTTTTCTGACAGTTTGATGTGTCGAGGAATCTGAATCTGACGTCAAATTCGGATTCGTTCTTACGATGATGTCTTTCGTTCATAAATTTAATGATAAGTATTTTCAACAGATCTGGAATAGGAACTCACTATCACGTATTGTTTTGGGTCTGTTTTGTTCATCATTTGTTTGGTCTATATTTCGGCCGATCGTGTCGATAATTTTCCACGTTACGTCGGATCCATGGCTCTGGTCGGATCGGGTATGCATGCTAAAGACTACTAAATTCAGAAATACCGTATTACCAATGTCTTTCAACTGAGCAGAAAATTCGATGAAATGAAACTGCGTGCCAGCATGGAGGAAGCGCGATATTTGAAATTTTATTTTATTGAATTTCGCGCAGAAGCAAAGTTGCCTATAAGGTCACGACAAGCAACTTTGCACTTGGGAACTCCATTCAACTCGCGCAGTTGAAAGACCTTGGTAGTAAGCATTCTTTTAGGTGCACGTGCCAGTTGCCGCTTGCGTTAGTATGTTCTTCACATGGGTCAATTTTATTGCTTCTATGATAACTTTTGTCGCATACTTCTGCATGAATATTGCCTCCAGAAAAGCACATCAGAAAAATTTTCAGTTATTAAGTAAGAAAGTCTAGCTATGAGTAGTATCGTCGCCACACGTATCTCGCTAGGCTACGTCGCGAAATCATTGCGCCGCCCGTTACCCTGGAAATCCATGACTTTTCACGGTGATAACTCGGGAATTGGTGAGGATCCGGGCAAGTGAGGGGTCATTCGCTAGCATTCTGCCCTGTCCAATAACATCTTACCCGTCCGGATCCTTGTGCCAATGTCACAGTGAAAGTGCTAATGTCACAGAAGTTTTGAAAAAACCAATTTTCTACCAAAATCTGTACCTAGCGAGTTAAAGGTTGTTCAAAAAAAATATGTTTGAACACCCTTTATATGTAACGGCAAATATTAAGCGGGTAAAGGTTTAAAATGTAACAAAAATTAAAAACAATGCTTTAGTATATTCCATATTGGAACTATTCTTCCAGCTGCAAATACCTTTGTTTTATGTGCAGGTGTGGTTTGATCTCCACAACGGTATTCCTACTGTAGACGTAAATCTTTGGGGGCGTATGGGACAAATTTTCTGTGCTCCTATATTTTTGCTTTTAATCAGGTAAATTTCATATAGTCATAGTTCGTTTTAGGCCGTGAGATGAAGAATAAAAGTTAGAGAAAGAGAAAAATTTGCTGAAACGTGCACTGCTGGCACATTAACTAAACACAATAGCGCCATTTTGGCTTAGAAAATGGTGGTTACAGACTGACAGATCCAAAATGGCGCTATTGTGTTTAGTTAATGCTCCAGTCCTCTCATGGATCAGTTTAGAAGGGAGTGTAGTGGCGTAATCGAAAGCCCAGAGTCCAAGCGTTAAGTTGAGGGTTGCAAAGATTCCATCGAAACTTCTAGAATAGAATGCCAATTCGGCGGCAATTCCCTTTATATTCAAATCATTCATTTCATATGAAAGAAGATGACACCGTCCCTTCCCTAAGCTTCTTATAGAGCAGGGGCATAAATTTGGCGGCAATTCAATGCTTTCAAGTGCTATATAAGAAACTTTAGGACGGTATATTAAGTAAAAATGTAATTATTTGAGAAGAAGAGCAGTCTTAAAAATTAACTTTAGCAAAGGTGTCCGCGAAGGATATGTCAATTTCCTCACTTCTTTGGTGCGACGAAAACCACATTCCGCATCGATTATAGTCACTCGGAATGAAGTTATGGCGCCATGAAAACATGCAAAATCTCAGCCAGTTATGGTATAAAATGCAGCAAGTGCCATGACTAGTTTTACATACATAGTTTGTAATTTTACCATTCATCTTATTCTGGAAGAATTTAAATCGCATTACGTAATTTGTGATATTCCATTGTGCACATTGAAAGAATAAACCAAAACAGATATTAATATGATATTATAAAGAGAGACATTGCAATTTGGACAATTTTTGACCAATAATGATTTTTCTGAGTTCACTTTTCCAACCAAAATAATGAGAACATATTTTGCAAGGTGCAATCAGTTTTTTCAAGAAGTCCGTTTTATGCCCAAAAATTTTTCAAAAAATTATTATATGGTACTAGTTAATCTGGCTATGATTAGCTTAGATCAATTTTGCAAATTTAATAATTATTTCAATTTTTTATGAGCATGGTAACTGTAAACACGTAATACAAAACTTAAAAATGTGTAAGGCTTATATAATTGTATAGTAAGTAATTTTAGACCATTGAGAGATAGTTAACTACCATACTGCAAGTATGCCTACATAGAACTTCTGGTGCTTTCCCATTACCTTTTACCGGGTCCACGTTTCCAAAATTTATGAAAAAAATCAAAGAAGGAAGAAGAATTATTAAGAAATACAGAGCGGCCAAAAAGAGATTTTTAATGCCTGTAAAATAGCGATATTGACGAGCGGTTTTTTGTACATTCATCGCGAGACTTGTACGCGTCTAACAAAAAAGATCACTCTAAACTAACTTCTGGAACGTTAAAATCTGAGGGATGAAAAATGCGTTTTTGCTGGGATTTTTATAGGGAAAATAAAAAAACACAAAGTTAGCAGAAAATCGACTTGGACGTCCATGCCGCTGAAAAAAAGTTATTTATTGGGCCGAATGTTACCCGAAAACCACGATAAAAATTTTCATTTTTTCAAAGAATGAGCCCCCTATGGTCAGAAAAACCGATTTCCTAAAATGAATTGAAACTTTTTTGTTTGTTGTTTTTCATAATTGGTCATTTTAGTGTGTTTTTAATTTATTATAAAATTGTGAAAAGTGTTCCCGATTAGAGGTGAAGTCCCAGCTCTTTTCCGAACAAATAACTTGGTGAAAATAGTGTTCCTCTAGAAAACTTTCTTCAGTCCAACAAGCAGACAGAACATAATGCCACCAGGGCTTTGGTTAATGAGTATTTCGATTCTGCAAACAAATGGGCTCAACGGTTGGTCTTTTCTTGCGCCGCAAGACATTTGTATCATTTTAGTATGTACTTTATTCCGTTCTCATTTTATGCCTGAAAAGTAAATTGTTGTAGGTCGGAAAATTAGTAGCGTGTGACAAAATTTGTACTGACGGACGCTGTTCTAAGAAATGTTTGTACGGAAATGATTACAAATTTTGTCTGAAATGCGCACATGCAAAAAATATTTGAAACAAAATATTGCCGAGATATTTCTATAGGCGTAATGTAGCCATTATATTGCTATACAAGGCAAACAATGCTCTCTGATTCCCTATGTTGCCCTATTGTATCCAGGCATACACCAGCATCACCAGTAATATTGTAGTCATTTTACTCTCAGTCCCAATTTGGAGCGTAGAAAGGAATTTTTGTCTGGAGTTTAGAAATCTGTAACCAGAGGAGCTGTCAAAAGTTCTTCCAATTATTATTTTAGCCAATATGGATTTAATCCGAGCAAGTGCTACAGAGCCAGGGGCCATGTCAACGACAGTAATTACAACAACTGTCTCAATTATCGATGATCAATCAGTCAGTCTTATTGGAAATTTATAGATGTGTTTATAGATTTTTTGGCTCAACCAAATTGAAAAATGAGCACTTTTTCACTTTGTTATAAAAACCTCAAAAGTATTAGAATCCTCAAATATTTTAGTAATTTTCTTATCTATTTCAGCACAATTTTCTGGTGGTCTTAGGAATTGCAAACATTATATCGCTTACAATGTTGCGAGTTGTGAGCAAGTCCGTTATATCTTTTATTGGAATTGTTTTTAATCTTGATCTGGTATATATCACGTGCAAGACAAGGTATGTATGATTTATTCGTAGTATTGAAATACTTGGATTTTTATTTCAGTTTTAGTATGTAGGCACACCGAAAATATTCCAGGGTTTTAATTTTAATTTTAAGTTTGAGCAACCGATCATATAATAGCCCAAGAAAAAATAGGCCGAGATAGAGGAAATGGATCAAGATTATCCTTAAAAGCTAAACATTTTCACAAGAAATATACAAAAAGTTAATCCATTCTAGAGTAATAGTTTTCCGCCATCTCGGGCTATTTTTCTTGCATTGGTTTCGTTCTAAACTAAAAGAAACAAACTAAAAAATGTTTGCAAATGAAACAAAAATTACCTAAAGGACCTTTAAAGAAGAGTGCAAGACAGAGATCCTTTGTTTTACACTAATATAAACAACCTACCCTGGAGTATTCTATTAGATTTCACGGTGCTTTAGTTATCAAACCAATAAAAGGTGATACAGTATGTTTTTCAGATCACTCCAAGGCACTTGTAATTTGCTGATCGCGCTCAATGCCCTTTTTACGGCATTTTTTGAGTTTAGTTACATTACCGAGCTAATTATCGCTAGTGCCAAATTAGGCCCAGTTCCATTATCGCATTGCTTTTGGCTACAGTTATTTCCGTTATTCGGTGCCAACTGTGCCGTCCCATTTATTCTGTTCATCGGCATAGATCGACTGCTCTCTACCGCGTTTCCGAGATGGTAGTTTTCTTTCAATAGCTTTACATAATTCACTACAATATCGGGTAACCGTCACTTGTCCACCAAGGGACACTTTCGGGGGTATGCATATGCCTGTTGGCTTATAGTCAACAGGCATACTGTATGGGCCAAGCGTCAACACAATACCGCCGAATGTATCCCTTGGTGTACAAATGTGATTTACTCCTAAACTCATTTGTAACACTCAGTAAGAACTAAACAAGGGACACTTTCGGGGGTATTGGCCCGGGCTTATATTCAAAGGCATACTGTATGGTAAGTAACCATTGACTTATCGGTATTAACAACAAATTGTCACATAATTTGCCGGTTGATAAATCAACAAAAAATAACGGCAAACTTTTCAGGCACAGCAGAATCAATACCCGTTATTACCTGATCACCATTATTGGCTTGTGTTTTCTCCATTCTTCGATTATGGCATTTTGCACATTCCTCATTGTCTTCCAACGATACCCTAACAAGTAAGCAATGTATTCAAAAATATTTATAAATACCAAATGTGTACTTTTATGTTAAAAGTGCATCCCAGCTCTGGCGATCCTAAACAGCTCAGAAGCTACGTAATATCTCATTCGAATGCCACATTTTGCCAAAAGTGTTATTTTTAACCTTCATTTCCCAGTGTTCCAAATTTGGAACAATATCGAATTTGAAAATACTTCACAAAAAGAGAAACGAAGAGTGTTCATTATTCATACAGAGAGTGTGTCTGTAAATAGATCACATAGAATAGAGAAATAAACAATGGCAGCCATAATGGTTTTGATAAAGACAGCTCACCAAAAGGAAAGCTAATGGTAACGACAGAATTCTGCCTTTTGTCTATGGCTCCGGCAATAAAGGGTTAAAAAATTGATAAAATGCTTGAAACACTCTATATGAGAAAAATTTATTTTTTACAGGGGTCTGGGATGCCAAGTATCCGATCTATATCGTGACGAAGCTAGAAGTATGATTGAGCGTTCTAATATTACTCTGAATCTGACTACATTTTTCTGCTATATTGGTGTGTGGATTCTCATAAAACGGACTAAAGGCGATGGTTTGTTTTGTTTCTGTAATTTCTGGATACCGGTGTGCGAGATCCAGGAAATACTAAAATTGTCGCGAAATTGGTGACTATCATTTTTTGGATCATTGTCATCGCTTTTATAGCATATTTCATCGACACAGCCAATAGTTTATGCCGTTCCGGAATCACAATTACCAGTGCTCTAAAAGATTACGTTAAAAAGTTTTTGACAAATGCTCAAATAGGACAGTTTGGGTGCTCCCCTGGTTAGTATTGCTTCCCATAAGTTTGGTGTTTTATAATGATTTGGGAACGAAAATGTTAGGCTTGACGGGGCTTGAACCACCCGGCCAAGTTGGTCTGGTATATATAGTCCCCGAGCAGTAGCTTCAGAACACAGACAAATTGAATTTGTCCCGCACCGATTGATTGTTATGAACATTGTTTTAAACCAGTCGCTGTGTATTTAACTTGAATTAATCTTCAACAGGGCGCGTCTTATTTTACAACGATGTTCATAACAATCAATCGTTGCAGGACAAATTCAATTTGACTGGGTTCAGAAGCTTCCGTCCGGGAGCTCTATGACTTTTTTTATTTAGTAACTTTTTTATTTAGTTTCCGTGCGACTCTTCAAATCCCTGACTGCAATAATGCTGTCAGTATTCGGCGGCTGGTTTTTGTACTCTATCGCCACAATGATCATAGATCAGTTTGAAATAATCGCTGCTCCAAGGTGGTATATCCTCTTTTCCGCTGGATTGCTCCAAAGTATATCAGACGCAAGCCACGCCCCCATTCTTTATGCAGTCAGGTAAATTTTGCTTTTTAGACATGATTGGCAATCCATACACAGTCTTCCCGTTTATCCGAATCGATTTATTTTTCCAAATTTGTTCGGATAACTGAATTTCGAATTTAAAGTTAGTAGGAAATTTTAATCTCCGTTTTTCTCAGTTTTTCCTACTGGATGCAAAATCTGATTATGACCACTACAGATCAACTTACATTCAGAATCAAAATTCCATTTTTGTAATATATTTTTTAAACAGATTGTGATTCCAAGGAGATTTATCCGTGAAGTCCATATAAGAGTCATATAAAAATTTCCTTTGCGTTATATTCTATAACATATTCCTTTGCTTTTATGATAGTCAAAGGTTTCATAGATTGTTCAATTTTGACCAAATGTCTAGAGAATCAGAATCTGCATGGATCCGTCGTTCTGCGGACAAGTTGCCCAGGAACATATTTATGTTGTGTGTATCCAAGTTAATTTTTTCATTTTAGCAGCCCTTATAGACGTGCGTTTCGGTACCAATTCTCGCAAATAAGGCCAAGGATATTCTGTAGGAAAAAGGAAACGAAGACGACAATTCTTTTTCTCACTGATTCGAAACTTCTCCGTAACCGGCCGAAGAGCATTGCTTGAATGATACTCAACCAGGCATCGTGCAAAATTTTAGTATTGTTGCTATATTGTGTATATAACGAGTACTTTAACAAAAAAATTCAATACAAACTATATATGTGATTCTACTTTTGAACCTCAAGATTACAATATTTTAGCATAATCTTTGGTTTCTTAGGAAATGTTCAAGAGTACAACCAGGTAAAATGTTCGATGCTTTCTCGTCACCTTTTCAAATCAGATTTATAATTTCATAGTAGCCCTCCGATTATATTCAAAGCTAACTTCTTGCGGTCCTGTGTTTGCTTTAGTGATCAATTCGGGTTTGTCCTTGTAGCGATAATTGCGCTTGATCTTGAAAGGGAATGGATCGTGAAGAGTGCTTGAGGCTGAAAATATCTAATCGAGATGAGAAAACGGGCTGTATATTTTGTTAGTGAAAATGGGGAAAATAACATACTAAAAATAACATAGCAGAACTAAGGTCGGAAAAAATCCGTAAAGCATTTTACAGTTATTACCAATGTCTTTCAATTGCTCAGAAAATTCAGTGATATGAAACTGCGTGATAATGGCGCGAAATTTGAAATTTGTTTCATGGAATCTCGCGCAAGTGTGCGAGTCAGGTGTGGTCTCAAAAGCAAAGTTTCATATAAGTCTTGCCAAGCAACTTTGCTCTTAAGACCTCCGCCCAACTCGCACATCCAGACACTGTGTGAGTCCAACACCTGATCAATGGAGAGACATCATTACACTCTACTATAGTAATGCACTTTCAAATTGCCACCATTAATTTAGTTGGCGTGCTTGTCTATCATTCATTGAATTTTATTTGCAGTGGAAAGGTTTTGGGAATAGCAATAAATCTGTAAATCATTTTGCAGCTATAAAACTTACACTTGTTCTTGTCAAAGTAAGCTTCTATCTCCTGGAATACGTAGTCGTCGTCTTTGGGAATGTGTGACATCGATTCTCTCTCATCGAATTTGAGATGATTGTTCGCTAAAGAACTTTGGAATTTTTATTACTTTTATTATTAGAGTTAACCGTTTAATTTGTTATTTGCTAATTTTTATTAACTAAACTATAGGTAAAATATTAGGGGTTAAAGCTAATCCTGGAATTTTGGGTCGCCGATAAGAACAACTTCTGAAATTTCCGGAAAATTCCTGCCCACTCACTTCCAGTCAGACACAATGGTAACACTAATCCTCTATAGTAAAAATCAAATTCAGACCAAGGGCTATTCAGGGTAACTTTTTATATATTCCGAAAAATTTTTACACTTGGAACCTGTGATTCATTAACCTGGAAGATCACTCACCTAGAAATTGAAAATGCTCATTAGCACCTGGTGTAGTACTAGGCAGGTTCCGTGGAGAAAGTACAGCGTAAATGTATCCAATCAGTTTGCCAATGTCATCTTCGGAAAGCACATCCGCTTGCTCCCGGAAAGCCCTTTCTCGAATGAGTTTTATGCGCAGTCGACTAATCTGCTCCATGCGCTGCCGCAATATTTCCTCCTCGATTTTCATGTGCTTTAGAAAATTTGCCTAAATTTGGGCGTTTGGTCAAAAAATTAGTAACAATTTAATACAAAGAATTGAGAAAGGTATCAAAGTTTTTAGGAAATGATAGAAAATAGAATCTTTTAGAAAAAAGCGTAAAAACTAACATATTAAAAATTTTTATCGTTCGGTTCTTCCGAACCACATCTCTTTTTGTATAAACTTTCCGAATGATAAATTTTTGTCTTATATTTCGGTTCAACTTACCCATTTATGGAAGGAAAATGAATTGAAAATATTATTTTCGTCCATCTGGCAAGTAATTAATAGGTGAAGAGTTGCGGAATGCAAAAAAATATTAGTGTATCCAATGCCAAAACCGACCACAAATCTCGAATCAGTTGAGTCGAATATCTGAAAGGGCCAAATTTTCCTAAATTTACACAAAATTTGAATGAAATGAGATATTTCCGGTCTGTGGATATGAGATCCGTGAACATAGGGTCAGAGTGACAGAAAAATATTTGAGTCGTTTCTTAAATTTCTTATTGAGGACAGTATTAATAGACTGTCTGTAAATAATAATATTTCCAAATCCTCGCTTTAGGCGAAATATATGCAAAATCTTTTCCTTTGTTTGTGTACATTATTTGCTTTCTCCTGTTAGACAATCAATACTATAATGGATTTCCGATGTTGCTAAGGAGCCAACGACAAATGAGAATTTTTGGTTTGGAAGGGAAAATTTCTTTTACTTCCATCTTCTTTACTTTTTTGTAAAGTTAATTTGAATTTTCTGCTATTTTTTGGTGTAATTTTCGTTGCTTATTTTTTGGTTAGCTTAAAAATGGTTTCGGTGTCATTTGTGACCTCTTCTCATGGAACGAGGAAGTCGATTGAATCATAGTTTTATCAGATTCATAAAATTTGAGTACTACTCATTAGAAACCACGTGACTCCATAAACAAGGAATTCTCGAGGTTGTATTTGTGTCCCAACAATGTTTTGTCTCGTTCAGATAATTTTTCGACAGACAATGTTTTGAAACATCCAAAGCGGCTTATTTGAAAGACTTCCTTGATTCTAATCTCCACAATATATCAAATTTTATGAGTTTTTTTTGGGAACCAGGAACATATCCAGGAAGTTTTCAGGAAAGTGCGCAATGCCTCGTCGTGACCCAGGTATGACACGCGGGAAACCCAATTTTGAACTTCATAATTTTTTTTCTCGATTTTTTACAGTGTCCGGCTATTTTTTGATTGTTCCTACCCCACCGGACCGGGGTACGATCTAGCGATTGCCGCTATCAAAATAGGGTATATTGCCACAAAAAATGGGTGGTTTACCCTATTTTTTCACTATTTCACAACAGGTGTTGCGAAATAACGGAAAAATAGGGTAAACCACCCATTTTTTGTGGCGATACACCCTATTTTGATAACGCCAATCGATAGATCGTCCCCCGGTCCGGTGGGGTAGGAACACTCAGAAAATAGTCGAACACGGTAAAAAATTGAGAAAAAAATTATTGAATTCAAATTTGGATTTCCCGCGTGTCATGCCTGTCGTGACCTCGGGGCATGACCTCATCAAAGGCCATGTGACGCAACAATTTGAGGAAATCTCGAATTGCTTTGAAACTCAGTTATCGTTCGCAGAATTCAACGAAAAGGTAAAAGAAAGAATAACGTAAACAAGAATTTATGTTTTTCCTAGAAAAACATTCGAGAAATTCATCGATAGCCAAAGCGATTACCGTTACTTCCGCCTCAATGTCAAAAACAGCAAAAAAATTGTTTGCTTGGTTCAATTCATTGCTCTGCAAAACATTATATGGCCTAGTTTGATATGGGCTGTGTTCCATTTGTGTTTTTTGACATATGTGAGTTATCCGTAAATTTTCAGTTTAAAAGTTCACTTTGCTCTCTTCATGTCCTCAGGGCATTTCATAAATAAAATTGGTCCTTAAAGATTGAGCGTTTATTGTTTGTATTTTTCTAGAAGGATTACACTCAATCATTTTTATGGATTTCGGCCATCGAAAGACGTCAAAAGTTGAAAAACTCAAATTCCAACTTTGGGTGTTCCCCAAACGCCCGTCATAAAAATGACAATAAAACGAAGCGCAGCGAAGGTGGACAAAATGTCATCGAGACAGTTATTTATGACTCTGTTAGGTTCATGTCCTTCTTTTGGTGGAAGGAGTTCGTTAAACAAACTTGCACTTTTAAGTTTTGACTCACTTTGGATCATAAATATTCGTGGATATTGTTTTCTGCTTTCCATTAATTTTTTTGACAAGTAACGAAACTTTACTTGGATTTTAGTTTTGTCTCTACATTGATCTTTATTGTTATTATCCAACAGAAGTTATCATAAAAATCATTAGGTCCTTAAACTAGACAAACAAGATGTATAAAATAAGATAAAAATAAGACATAAAACACGGCGAGTTGTCTTTTTTAATAGTCATAAAATCGATGTCTGAACTTTTTTTCAGTTACATTGTAATTTGGAAGGTAATTACCCATCTTTGGAGTCTGAATTTGCTCGAGATCTGTGACTCGAGATCACGTTGGACTGATGACGTTGAGAGAACACTTGCGAGATATCTGCCACCCGCGCACTTTACAGCACGAGAAGAGTATATAGCGTCAGAAGAATGGAATCGGGATCGTTGTAAACAAATAAACGAAAAGTTATAACTCTTTTCCAAATTAGTCAACTTTTGTCTCTACTTTGTACTTTTATTGAATATGTCAACATAAAAATATCCAGGCCTTCAAACCAACAAACAAAAAGTTGATCGGTTCACCCCGGAATCCGAAAATTTGTACGGAAAATTTGGTGAGGAAAAACGGTAATTCATTCAGGCTATACCTGTGACGACTTCCTCTTCGATACCCTCCAGTTTCACGAATGTTCTAAATGTTCAAACCAACTTCCTCGTCAAGCCAAATTTTTACGATGTTTTACCTGCAAATCCCGTGTCTTTTTCTCGAAAATTTTGTTGAAAGGTAAACAGGAAGTTAAGCAAAGCCGTAAAACTGGCAATCGAGATTTCCACCAGAGAACGAGTTTTGTCGCTCACCGTTTACGGTTTACCGTAATGCGAATCAAAACACACTTTTTTGGAGGAAAAACTTCCTCGTTCAACGAACTTTGGTAATATTTCAAACCGAATTGAAAGAAAACCGAAAGTTATCGTTTTTATGGCAAAGCGATACTTTGAAAGAGATTGGAGAATTTATGTAACGTGTGAATGAAAATTTGTTAGAGGTCATTAATTTTGACTTGCAAAAGTTTTAACTTAAACGAAGTGAATAAAAATTTGAAAAATTTCTTAATTTCTTTCCATTTAACTTCCGGGTTGTTTCTAAACGATGCTCGGAATAAAAAGTTACTTTTGCAAAAAATACCTTTTGAAAAAAATCTACACTCCTTTTGACGTATTTCTCATTTAGATGTCAAGTTTAAATTGGCGCTACGTAACGATTCTAGAACAAGAAATACTTGTAAATGTCGAACGTTGTTGAACGGCCTTTTTAACCCTTCATTGCCTGGTGTATCCGAATAGATACGCTTTTGGTGACCCCCATTGGTGCCTGGTGTATCCGAATAGATACGCTAACTTTGGAGCAATTTTTGGCCAGTTTTTTGGCTTCCTAGCTAAAATCTGATATTACTCTTATACAGTCAACTTTTTGTCCTGAATAAGAATATGTAATTAGATTTTGTGTTTTAGCTATAAAAAATTTTTTAGAGCAATATAAAAAAAGTACACTTTTGAAAAATTCGAATTTTTGCGGAAAAAAAATTTTTTTTGAGACTCAACAAAAAAACTAATTTCAGATTCGTGCTCAGCGCATCGAAATTGACCAGAAAAAGTGTTTTTTAGACATCTAAAAATTTCGAAATTTTTTTGCAAATTTTGAAACCATAGGGGGGGGTATCATGGATTTTCGGCAAAATCCCAATTGGAATTTTTGGGGGTTTTTGAAAAAAAGAAAAAATACGCGTCTAATAGAATCTCGAGTTCTACCCGTATACCAAAAATCAGCAAAATCTAACGCTTCGGCATACAAGGGTGTTTTACCCCTCGGCAATGAAGGGTTAAAAGGACTTCCTTGATTCAAATCTCCACAATATATCAAATTTTATGAGTTTTTTTTGGGGAACCAGGAACATATCCAGGAAGTTTTCAGGAAAGTGCGCAATGCCCTCATCGTGACCTTGGGGCATAATCTCATCAAAGGCCATGTGACACAACAATTTGAGGAAATCTTGAAACTCAGTTACCATACTCTTCATAACCTCAGGGTTATTTCATTAATGGGACTCAATAATTTGAGGGAATCTCTAATGTTCTCTAATCCTTGAGAATTGCTATTCGCAGAATTCAACGAAAAGGTAAAAGAAAGAATAACATAAACAAGAATTTATGTTTTTCCCACAAGGTTAACCAAAGAAAAACATTCGAGAAATTCATCGACAATCAAAGTGATTTCCGTTACTTCCGCGTCAATGTCAAAAACAGCAAAAAAATTGCAGAAAAACAGAAAAAACTGTTTTTTAGTTCAATTCTTTGCTCTGCAAAACATCTGAAGATATTTTTGTTTGTTCGCATTCTTATTTTTGCTTGAAAAGAAGGAAGAAAATTTTGTTTTGAAAAGGCCGAAGTCAGGTCATCGACATTTTATGACTTCTTTCACACTTTTTATTATCATTGAAATGGTGTCTGTTATTTTATGGATTGCGGCAAACATAAAATTAAAAATAATGAATGTCTCTGAGAGTGTCCCAAAGATAACGGTTTGCATATTGGAATGGAATTTAAAGAAAAGGTCCAGGTAAGTCATTTGCATGTTCCGAGT
Organism: Ditylenchus destructor; assembly: GCA_022814885.1. Taxonomy (NCBI): domain Eukaryota; kingdom Metazoa; phylum Nematoda; class Chromadorea; order Rhabditida; family Anguinidae; genus Ditylenchus; species Ditylenchus destructor. Next base: position 810,536 of record JAKKPZ010000022.1, on the reverse strand, counting down.
GCATGTTTTATTGCACCTGTGACAGCTAGCTGTTATCAACACTCATAGCATAATTTGTTTGAAAAAGGAATTGAACTGCTTGTCGCTCAAAAATTTGGAGAAACATGTGTTTTCTCCATAATTATTGATTTTATGCCTATTCATGATTAAAATTTTTTCTTCGAAAATTTGACCAAACGTATAAAAATTACGTTTTTGGGTGATTTTGGGATGAGATTTCGACCTCGCAGTTTCCGAACGAAGTCATTTTTGGAATTGGTGACACTATAGAGGGACACTCTAGTACCAGTTTCTGTAATTTTGCCCATTTTAGCAATAGAAATGGGCAGAATGCCAGAAAGTGGTACTAAACTGCGTGGCATAACTATACTGAAAATGACCTCAAATTCGGAATCAGGTCGAAAGCCTGTAAGGATACAAATTCAAGGCCGAGAATCCCTAGGTCCGATCCATTCAAACTTTCTTGTTTCCCTGAACATCGCCAAGGATCAAAGACGATCCTTGGGAGACTTCCGGCTATTATCGCTGATATTTTGCTTCGGGCTAAAAGGTTTGCCCAAGCCGTATATCTTTGATTGTATCATCTTTTTGTTTGTCAGCTGATTTTTGACACGTGATGAGATCGATCTGGAATCATCTCTTCCAATACGAAAAATTTATGTGCCATCATCATATTATTCTCGAGTTAGACTTTCATACTACCGGGCCGAATTTCCAGGATCGGTCAAACCACGGGCGAGATTGTAATTTCTGGATAATACCTGACATTTGTATACGAGATTCAGACAATAGCCCAGACACTGCAAACCAGGCCTTACCTGCAGGCATTCTTTTTCTTTTCCCATAAAAATTGTCTAGCAAACAACTGTAAACCACCAGACTATAACTGGAAACTCTTGAGATCCTAAAAAATCGTCTGACAAACACCTATAAAAGTCGAGTCTACCAGCCAAGAACCTCGAGATCCAAAAAACTACCTTTAAACCTGCCACGAGTTGGGGATTCCTTGTCAATGTTTCCAGCCGAGATCTGGAACATACCTGTAAAATTTATGTCTACCTGTGACCCAACCATTCAAAAATTTATGAGTCTCGTTTGGGAATTTGGTGAAGGTATGGTGAAAAAATCTCGAATTACAGCCAAATTTTATGACTGGCAGTCAAGAGTTGGACGTTCGATGGCGGCACTAAAACCGAATGCACTAAACATTTGGGGAAGACCGTTACTCCTTTGTCGCCAAAACTTCCTTGAAGGGTTATGTCGCATATAAAAGTGTTTTCAGAGATAAGACTCTCATGATTTTGCCGAAATTTCGGGATGGGAATAATGATGATCAGGTGTTTGTGTGTACTTGGGTCAGCTCAGGTGAATCACCTGTCGATAAAAAAAGTTGAGGAAAATTGAGAAATGTGAAATTTTTTGAATAAAGTTTTCAGTTAAAAAATAAGGAAATTTTGAAAAAATGTGACTAGAATATAATTTTTTGATGAAATTGCGGATTTTTGGTAAAAAATTCATATTTTTTGGGAAACATTATAAAAATTGTCAATTTTTAGTAAAAACGGCACATGTTTGAGGAAAATTTGTAAAAACTGGCTAAAAATATGGAATTGGTACTGCGATGAAGAAATTTTTTATATTCAAAACTAACTTGTGCAAAATTTAGAAAAAACAAAACTGCCCGAAAAACATGACATTTTTGACCAAAAATGTGTATTTTTGACCAAAAATGTGTATTTTTGATCTTTTTGACAATTTTCTCAATATTTTTAAAAATATTTTAGAAAAAACGTAAATTTTTCAAAAATATACCACTTTTTCTGACGATGATCAGCATCACAAAAACCTATAAAACTGCTCCAATTCACCTGAGCATTCTCGATAATACTTATCAGGTGTCACCTGTCCTTTAACTGCCGGCTCAAGGGCTGGCATGAGGGCGGGGAATCCCCGGGACTGTCTCCTTCAGTCCTTCTATTGTCTTTGGTAAACGAATGGTTAAATTTCGACCGAACACAGAGCCATTTATGGCTTTGTTTTCAGTTTGCGCTTTAAACGCCCCACAAAGTATTTTTTACCTGCCCAAATATTTCTTCGATGGAAAGATAAACTTTTAAGGCATCCGATGTTCGTTGACGTTCTAGAAGCAAATGTTTATGTATGTATTACAGACTACGGTCCTCTGTGTAGTCTGCTATGCACTTTTAGGCCCTCCCATATTGGGCATATTGTATGACTTGCACTTTTAGGGTCTGCGTGCCGGAGCCTATAAAAGCCGGAGGGTTTTCGTGATTCGGTTTAGTTTCTCACCTGAGATTTACTTGCATTTTACCTTTAATCTCGAGATACTCGATATAAAGCAACTTTGTTAGCTACCTTCCGCGCTCTGACCATAACTTACCTGTAATCCCGAATAATTTAAGGTACTCAACCCAATACTGATAGTAGCCTGCACATTTCGCTCTATAAGGCGCCAATTCAAAATCAGCGCACTTCTCGACCGACTTATTACTAAACTCTCGAGTTTTTGCGACAAAATGGTCATTGGTCCCGTGGCCACAGGAGTAAACCCAAAAACTATGGCAACAATCATCGGAAGCAATCATCATGAGAGGAAAATTTCGCGCAATACATGTGAGCCATTGAGACAATTTTTTTTTGGGGGGGGGTTATAGCCTGTGGCGAGATCAAAAATTTGTCCTGTGCCGTTTCAGTGGAGAATTACCGACCGATCCTGGATAGCCGCAAGAACTCAATCACTGGCACAATCCAGAAAACCAAGGATGGGCTGGCGAATCCGTTCGCATGCGACGAGCTGTCGGCCGAGGAGCTCATCTACAACCTGTTCAAAATCCCGCACAAAAGCGACGCGTCCATCGGAAAGTTGCTTATGGTGCTCAAGAACTATGGCCTTATGGAGAACGATCCGAGACTGCAGCCCATGATGGAGAAGATCCGGGAGATTGAGCAGGAAAAAGAGGATCTGGTCCACGAAAGCAAAGACCCGAGGCATTGGAAGCTGGGCAAGGAGGAGTTCAAAAAGTGAGTCGTTCAGGGAAGATTCAAAATTTTTCGGCGGGAATTTGAAATTTGAAATTTTTGTTCAATTTTATTCATTCCATTTCTGTTTTTCCCTCTATTTATAGTCCAGATGAGGTTCTCAGAGGATTAAAAGTTCGTGCCCTTTTATCTACTCACGATCTGCAATTCGGTCCGAACAAAATTTGTCCCTTGCGGATTTCCCTGCGCGAATTTATTCAAATCCATTGCCTTGAAAACCAAAGCCAACATACATATTTTCGTTTTCCAGGTGCATAGGCGAGAGCCTGTCTCTAATCGCCCAGACCCTTCAAAATGACCTGATCGTGCCGAGCTGGAGCCTGTTCACGCAGATTATAAAGGACATTTACCTGAAGCTGAAGCCTATGCGAGAAGGCAAAGTGGCCGACTATATTCCGCAACTCTCTCGATTCTCGGCCGATAATTGGGGCGTTTCGATCTGCACAGTGGATGGCCAGAGGGTCAGTCTTGTTCTTTTTTGATTTAGCGGTGCGCGGAAAGTGTTGAAAAAAGTTTTTTGCCGAAAATACGCTTTTATGGAATTTTTTAAGAAAAAATTTTTTTTGGAAAACAATTTTTTCCGAAAACGTATTTTTCTGGATTCTTTTCGGGCATTTCCCAAATTTTCTATCACAATTCAAACTTTGATATTTCAGATCAGTTTCGGTGATGCAAAGCAACCGTTTTGTTTGCAAAGTGTCTCAAAAGCGTTCAATTATGCCATTGCCGCTAGCGAATTGGGGGCGGAGTTTGTTCATCAACACGTCGGACAAGAGCCATCGGGCCGGCTCTTCAATGAGATTTGTCTGGATTCCAGCAGTAAGCCTTCATAGTGCTATAATATTTTGGCCAATTTTGAGCTTCGCTAAGTAAAGTCGGTTTAAGTTCGCGTCAAATATTTTATTTGAATTTGGCCAGGAAATTAGAGAAGAAAGAAAAAAAAACTAAATTAGACATCCAGGTTCAAAAATCTTGGAACTCTAGAAGTATTTTCTCGAAGATATAAAATCGTATCAGAAAGTCCCCATTTTGGCGCTAATTCAAAAAATGCCTTTGAGTACACATATTTAAACTTTGCATCTGATCAGCACTGATCCTCAAAGTGCACTTTCAGACAAGCCCCACAATCCGATGGTGAACTCAGGAGCGATAATTGTGACCTCGCTCATCCAGCATGGCCTAAACATGGCCGACCGTTTCGACCACGTCTTGACTCAATACCGAAAAATCTCGGGTGGAGAGTACGTCGGATTCAACAACGCTGTGTATGCTTTAGGATTTGAAACTAAGCTTGGTGGAACCAAAAACAAAACATTTTTAGATTCCTTTCCGAGAGAGCGACGGCTGACCGAAATTTCGCGCTGGCGTATTTTATGAAAGAAAAGGTATAATCTCAGTTGTAATCTGAAACATTGTATGGTAATTTGACATAGGAAAAAGTAATTTAACCCTCAGGCATTTGACTTTCAATGGTAATTTTTGGCATAATTTTTTTCTTGGACATTCTGGAAGAATGCGTAATGACTCAAAAAGAAGCCAAAGTTCAGGACATTCGATTGAGCCCATGCTTGCCACACCTCAACGTATGGTATTAGAGATCGGTGTATTTTTATCATAGTTTTTATAAACTGTGGATCTGAAATCGAGATCAATGGCTTTTTTACTTCAAATTTGGTATTAAAACACTTGATCTCGAACTTCTTGAGATACGCAGGGGCGGAATCAAAATCCCAGAGTCTTAGTTTTCATTTAATCCATTACTCATTCTTCTAGAATGTTCCAGAGAAAAAGGTTATGCCAAACATTGTCTTGAGGGTCAAATGCCCTGGAGGTAAAATTGACTCATTTGAAATAATGCCTGAAAATTGGTAGTTACCGAACTTTTTCCTTCAATCTTTTTTGTACACCGACTTTTTGTCTCAAAATAAATGAGGGAATTCAAAATGCGAATATTATACAGAATCTTCCAGAACTGCTTCCCGCCCAACACTCCGAGCCTGAATGAAGCTTTGGACTTTTATTTCCAACTCTGCTCTTTGGAAGTGACTTGCGAGTCTGCGAGCGTCATGGCCGCGACTTTGGCCAACGGAGGTACGCAACATTTTTTGTTACCGTTTCATGATGACGCTTACCTTTAAATTGCTTCAGGTGTTTGCCCGATATCGGGCGAGCGCTGCATCGGATCTCGCCCGTGCCGAGATGTACTTTCGCTGATGAACAGCTGCGGCATGTACGACTACAGTGGACAGTTTGCATTCCATGTGGGACTTCCAGCCAAATCAGGTGAGCTTTGGACTCCGGCTCCGATTCTCGAATAAAAAAAATGTCGGTACATAAGGGTTCATTGCTACGGGGTGAAGATTTCGTTTGGGCTCATTCTTCTAGATTGTTCCAGAATAGTGAATGATAAAAATTTCACGGGGGTGAAATGATTCAGCATATTACTGACATCCATTTCAGGAGTGTCTGGAATCACAATCGTCGTCGTCCCGAATTTATTAGGTAAGTATTTTGAATTTTTGAACACCCGCTCAAAATTTAACCCACCTGTTCAGGTCTTGCCCTGTGGTCACCTCCGTTGGACAAGCTGGGCAACAGCTGCCGAGGTGTTGCGTTCTGCAAGGAGATGATTCAGCGCTTCAACTTCCACAACTATGACTCACTGGCGCACAATGAGATGCAGAAATTTGACCCGAGGCGAGTTTCAAGGTTTTAAATCGGATTTTATAATAAGCTCAATCCCCTAGTTATTCCCAGCTAAGCTTTCCTTAAACTTGCAGACGACGAATGGGCGAGCGAGAAAAAGATCAGGTGGTATCGCTGTTGTTTGCGGCCAAGGCGGGCGACTTGAATACGGTCAGGCGAATGTACATGCAGGGCTGCGACTTGGAGATAGCTGATTACGGTTAGTTTTTTTGCGGGATACTGCGCAGGGGTTTCAATAGTACAAAATTGGTATTCGAGATTTTGTACTATTGATACTTTTTATGTTAAGAAATACCTGGTCATACCTGGCTTACCCAATGGAATATGTTTCAGAAAATTTTATTTTCCAGCAAAATTCGTTCGGATAAAAAAATCCGGATTATAGAGATCTGTCTGTAACACTAAAAGTCCATTTTCAGACAAAAGAACGGCCCTTCATCTGGCTGCTTCCGAAGGTCACCTGGACATAATAATGTTTTTGGTGAACACCGCCAAGGTGCGAATTGATCCGAAGGACAGGTACAGTTACCTTTCAAATCTCGTCTAGAAAATATGAAAAATTACAAAAAAAAGTTGTGAAACTTATGCCAAAAATTTAGATGGAACCGTACCCCGCTGCAGGACGCCAAAGGCGAAGGTTTTATTGCCTGCGTTCACTTTCTGGAAAAGTGCATGACAATTCGGGAGACCCATGACGAGGTCAGATTTGAGCTATTTCTTCAGCTTATTTTGTTTTTACCGTAAAATTTGCATAAGAAAAATATTTTGCATATGTTTTGAGGCAAATTTATCCAGAAATTATCAAAATTCAAGAAAAATTGGAAAAAACAGTGAAAATTTTCACAAAATTTGACCAAAAATGTATCAAAACTCAAATAGCGCCAAAAATGAGTTGGATTTTGTAGTAAAATTGTTTAAATTTCAAGTAAAATGAAATTCTTAAAGTTTTCGCTTCAGGACTCGGGCACCGAGGCCACACCCGACCAACACTTTGTGCCAATCCATTCTCCATTTTCGCCACATTCTCGCAACCGTTCCAATAGCAACTCCTCCACAGCTCCCATCGAATCTGTGTTGAACACTCCGACTCCGGACAGCCTAAGTCAAAAGTTTGTGCCATTCCAAGCAAGCCCTCTGGCGAACCACTCTTGCACCACCGGTGAATTTTGGACATTTTTGCAATATCTATAAAAACTATAGTATAGTTTTTTCTAAGATATTGACTGCTTCTGAACAATGCTTCTGGAACATTCTAGAAAGGCGGGTAATGCTGCCATTAGTCCTGCTAGAATATTCCAGATGCAGTGATCAGAAATTTTCAACATCTATGAAAAATTATACATTTTTCAAATGCATTTCCACTCTGCCAAATTTCTGGATTGTGGAATATTTTAATGCAAATTGTTGTTTTGCACTTTTATATTATTTTTATTCAGGCTCCATTCAAAGCGCCTCTGTGTCATCCTCGGATTCCGAGTCATCCTCTTCGGATGATGACGTGGAGAGACATGCGCAGGTGCCAAGTCCAGGCCATTGCCCAGACCAGACTGAAATTTCTGCTGAACAAACAAGGGCCGAAGAGGAGCAAAGCATCAACAACGGTAAGCGTTTGGAGGAATAAAATAAAATTTCGGAATAGAAAATTGTAATGAAAAAATAAAAACATATTCAAAAGCCTTACTTTTTTGTCAGAAGTTAACCGGTTCACAGTAGAGTTTTATTCAAAGCAATGCTTGAAAACTAAAAATTCGGTTTGAATTTGCGCCACAAGAGCCCTTGCTTTGAATTGGCCTACCTCTGAAATGGGAAGGGCTCTTGTGGCGCGAATTCAAACTGAATTCTAAATTTTAAAGCATTGTTTTGAATAGAACTATTACATTTGAGAAATTTTTAATAGTACGATATCAACAGTGTCATTTAGCAATTTTTTTATTACGGTCAATAAGATTCGACCAAAAGATGCAGAATACTAACAATAATCTCCGTTTGATTTCAGGCGACAGTGCCTATAGCAGCCCAGCGGTCCAACCAGACCAGGACAAGAATCCTGGACTGATGAACAACGGATCACTCCACGACAATGAGCTGAAGGTAAAAATCCCGGATGAAAACCATCGAAAATCGACGAATCAAAGTCAAGTGGCTCAAAAGAATTTCGCAAACATGCACCGGCACGCTCAGCAACAGCACCAGTTGCGGGTTAAATTGGCCAATAGCCCGAAGCAATAGTTCGAGAATGGAAGGAAATTAAATGACTGGGTCGAGAATTGATGATTTTTTTATGTTTTGAAATAATAATTTTGATATTTGAAATGAAATAGAAGAATTTGTGTAATTTTGAAGCGACTCGAAACGAAATTTCTGGAATTCTTTTTTTCTTGAATCTTTTTAAGCGAAAAATTGAATATGGAAAGAATTTGGTCATTTTCTATGAAATTTTTGTTTTGTGCAACGATATTTGAGTCGTTCAAGATACACAAATTTGTACTTTATATCATAAAATTGCATTTTATGTGCCTTATTTTTAATAATTGCCATATCAAATTTGCTAGTTCTTTGACGTGCACTTATTTGTGAGCGAATGTATGAAATTTAATAAAGACATTGCAGTATTGTTAGCATCAAAGATTAACATTTTGAAATTTTGGGAAAATTGCTGGAAAATTGGTGCAACACGACTAAAATGAAATAACGGCAATACTCCAAATAACTCCTAAATAACGGCAATACTTGCACATCAGAATGCCATGAATCTTATATTCAGTGCCAAACTTGGCGAAAAATTTGAAATAAAGGAATAAAATTGATCCTGATGACATTTTTCTCGAGCTAATTTATCCGGAGATAATAAGTCTGCCCATCTCCGATTCAACACCTGCAAAATTAGTTTTGCAGGTGCCTAAATTTGGCTTTGCTCTCTTTCGACTTTGTATCATTCAATACCTATTCACATGATCTACCTGTTAACCTTTCCAAAGCAAAAGTCAGGCGCTTTGAAATTTTTGAATATCAAACGCAAAATAATTTCTGAATTCCCGAATTTCTGTTTGAACAGGCGACTTTTTGAACGGAATTCAACGCAAATCTGACTCCAATCTTGATAAAGTTCGCTCATTTACGCACGAGATTGTTTGTTCAGGTATGCGAAGTTGGGCAAAATTCCACGTTCTATTGAAATTTTAACTTAGAGGAGACAAAACTTCTCGGAAAATTTTGAGAGCAAGGCGAAACTTTTGGCTTTTTACGCAAATTGGAAATGAAACCTCTTTTGATTCAGTATAAATATTTCGAATTGGCAGGAAAAGTTCCACTTATTCTAGAATTTTAGACTACTGTAGATTTCATAGGACCTAGAAAGTTTCTCAAAACTTAGTTTACTTTTATATCTGTCTCATAAAAAATGTTCTAAGTAAGCCATCTTACTTATTTGCCTGGAGGTGTGACAATTCTGGCACGACTGAAATTTGTTAGTTAATCCGTCCTGTTGTATACTCTTCGCTTTTTTCTTTCACTTCTTTTATACTCACTTTTAATGCTTCAAGACTCTTGAATCAAGAGCCTCAATTCATAATTTCACATAAGTACAGACTGAAGCTTCGCCACGTAAGAACGCCAAGTAAGAATGCCACGACCTCCTCGTGAGAATGGGTCTTGAATCTGGTGTCACATTCAAATTCAGTGTGATCATAAATCACCGCGTGCAATAAATCAGGCCGGAGATGCTTGAAATTGATTGAATTTTATCCTGCAGCGATTGTCATAACGTTTTTGCCTGTGATAAAAGTGCAACAATTTCAGATTTTCATATTTTTAAGCCCACTCTGATTCTCGCGATGTTCCTTGCCCACAATTCGAGAATGAGAATGTTTGGCCTATATTCATAAATGTCGGCAAAAGGAATTATCTTGAAATAAGAGGTTAATTTTTGACAAAAAAAAGTTTCAGAGAGAGCACAAAATGGCGTCAGTGACCCTGATCACTTCACTTTTCTTCATTCTCGCGGTCCTGTCCGTACACGCCAAAAATCCGCAAGATGTGGAAGACGGTCCAGAGGTGCCAGTTCCGACCGGTGACATGAACGGAGACATATATGATCCAAGAGATCCACCAGGAATGGTATGGATTCATAATTTTTTCTTGATATTATCTCGCCAATAATGTTCAAAAACTACTTTGAAAATTGCAGAAAAGTTTTTATGTGGCAACAATTTTGAATTTTCTTGAATTTTTTTCAGCCAGATTATATAGATGCTGTATCGCAAATTGCATTGTCAAATCAGACGTCGATCGGAAATTGATTTAAAATAGAATTTTATGCATTTCTTGCAAGTTTTTGTTTTCTGTCTCCAATTTCTTTCTGGATTTGGATCCTTGAGTCAGATCTCGGATACTTAGGCATAAGAAATAAAACTGAAATCAGATAATTTTGTAACAATCACACATTTTCAGGGCCCTGAGACTGATGATGGCCCAGGACAGGTATGGAATTTTAAACATTTTCTTACTACTAACTTGGAATTTTTGAAACTTTTCTGGAAGAATTTTCGACAGTTAATTGCTTTGCCGAAACAGAATTCGGTCTGAAATCGATCCAGAATTCAATTCTATTCAATTTTTTGTTTCACATTTTGAAATTCTCTGCATATTTTTGTGAATTTTGGTTCGTTGAATCAGATCTCGGTGAAATTAGGCATCAGAGATCGAAGTGAACCGGATCATTTTGTAACGATCACAATTTTCAGGTCTTAGACCCCGATGCTTACATTCCTGGTGACAGTATTCCTGTTGATAGTGATGGTGATGGTAAGTTAAAAAATTATGAGTACGGTAGTGTAGCATTTTCAAGTTGGCGCTTCTTTTTTGTTTTTACAAACTAATGGAATTTTATAAGGGTTAGTTACAAGCAAAAATTTCATTAGTGCATGAAGCTAAAACAGGGTTTTCATATGTCCTTATTTCTAAGATTTGTCCTTATTTTGAGGGTCCAAATCTTAGAAAAATAAAATGTCCTTATTTCTAAGATTTGTCCTTATTTTTTTTGGCCAATGTTCTTATTTTGTCCTTATTTCACGCAATATCCAATTTCAAATGGGAATTTTTGAAATAAAAGCAACTTTTCCTAAAAATTTTCGCCTGCGGCGCTATTTGGATGCCATTTCTCCTCCAAGTATTTTAAAAAATAGTGTAAACTTTTATGAATATCGCCTAAAATTGAAAAATTTTCGCCTGCGGCGCTATTTTTTCATTCATGCAGAATAAAAATATTCGCATTATAGTTTCGGCGCCAATTTTAAAAATTTGAAAAAATGCACCACTAAGAATGCACTTGGAAAAAATTTGAAAAAATGCACCCCTAAGAATACACTTGGAAAAAATTTTTGCCAAAAAACCATAGGGGGGACCCTATGGTTTGAAAAAATTATAAAAATGTCCTTATTTTTGACCCCGAAATCTTAGTTTTTGGGGCAAATGTCCTTATTTTTGGAGCCGAGTCGATGGAAACCCTGAGCTAAAAGGACATTCCAAAACAATAAAGCGTTTTTTCCTGTTTTGATGAGACAAATTTTGAAATAAAAATTGCGCCAATTTGAAAATGTGACTTTGTAGACATCGTTGAGAGTAGAGGTCGGCCAAACCGTTTTACCGATACCGATAACGATACCGATATATCGGTCGAACCGATATTATCATAAAATTGAAGAACCGATAACGATACCGATATATCGGTATCGGTTTTTACCGATATTTTCAAATTTTTCAATAAATCTATCAATTCAATTTTTTCATAAAATTTCATAAAAGAATACTCTCAACTTGAGAGTATTCTTTTATGAAATTTTATGAATCTAAAACTATTCGATTTAGGTTCAAGTAACGTAGGAGTAGACTCCAGTAGTGGAGGAGATGAGCCGCCACCGCCAGACGTGCAGCCAGCCGGTCGCCCATCTCGCAATCGCCAATGAAAGAAATCAACCAGAGAGTCAGAGAAAAACAAACTTTCGATAAATGTACTTTGATCGCTGTTGTCAGTGACGCATAAAATTATATACAAAATGTATTGGGAACGATAAAAAATTATGGGAAATTTGGAATTTTTTGAATTATAAAATTATCTGCGGAGCGCAAAGATACAGTAGATCAGTAACCGGTATTAAAGTACAGCGGCTTAAATTGGCAATAGCCAGATGCAGTAATTCGAGAATGAAAGCAAGTTGAACGGCTGGGAATATAGAAATAAAAATAACTATTTTTCTTGTGTTTTGCAGTAATAATTTTGATATTTGAAATAAAATTGAAGAATTTATATAATTTTGGGACGATCCAAAGCAAAATTGTTCGAATTCCGATCATTTTAAGAGAAAAAGCCGAACATGGAAAGAATTTGCTCATTTTCTTTGAAATATTTGTTTTGTGCAACAAAATGAGAAAATTTTGTCGCCAAAAATATTCTAACTGGTACTTTATATCGTAGATTGCCTATTTTGTCACTCATATTAATTGACGTATCAAATTCACAACAGTCCCCATAAAAAGTATAAGAAATTTTTCCCATCGACTCTCATTTCCTCAGGCAATTCCTTCTCGAAATGCCTACAGATAGTCTTTGCCTTAAAAAGCGTTCTTCTTTACTATTCTTGCCTCAGACAGCCAAGGGTGGTCATCATCGATTCTTCAATCTAATGAAAAGACTGTTTTATCATCACAGGCGCTCTCAATGATTTGCTTGGCCCTATAAATATTCAGTGGCCTGGCACAGGGATAGTGGCTGGGTCCCCGCAGAGAGAGAAATAAATAGAAAAGAGGCAGACGGAACGCCAAAGAGAAGAAAGCGAGTGCGTTCAAATTTCATTTATGAGCCATTGATTTTCTGCTCTCGAGCGAGAAAGGTGTTGACCTTTGGACTTACCTGATCTTTTATAAACGGAGATTAATCGTATTTGTTTCTTAGACTTTTGGGTTATCGATTTTAAATAGTAATACTGGGTCTTATATTCATCAGCAGGACAATTCGTCTATCGGACAGCTCATCAACTACCTAGAAATGACCTTTTTGAGAGGTTTTAGAGGGAGATTTCGTACCCATATAGGTTTTCGAACCGGCCAATTCCGAATTTGACTTCTGTTTTAATATTTCTGGAGTGCAGTGCCATTTCTGATATTCTTCCCGTTTTGGCCATAGAAGGCAGAAAATGATACTATAGCAAAAACGGTCTCATATTTTTGGGTTGAAAACCTACAATAGGTACAAAACCTCAGCTGGCAGAGACTTAGAAGTGTCATTTTTAAGCGGTTTGTAAGCTGTCGGGTTGAGGAATATGCATTAGAGGCATTACTACTCTTCGATATTGATTTTAATTTATTGAACAGTTCTTTTCCTATTTACTTAAAATGAACAAGTTACGGCAACATTTTGAATTTTCTTCGACAAACAAAATGAAACAAACTTCTATAGACTTTTAACGGCAATTTGTAAATGTATATTTTATTTACATTGTAACAATTGTAAAGTATTTATAATATTTTTGTCACGAACATTCGTTTATCCTTATTTAAACGTACGTTTATTTGATTCATTCCAATTATTTAGCACTAATTTATTTATTTATTTGCAAATTATTGGCAGACAACAGCAAAGATGGATTTCATGTTTTTTCGTTATACAAGTTAGAAGTTATGATGGGAATCTTCATGTTTAAATATTTACTACCTTTTCATTTTTCATTTTACACGCTCTGGTGACTCTAAGCCCTCACCATAATAACAAATTAGTATACCGAAATTATTGATTATTATTTAAAACTGTCTGTGTTTTCGCTCGGGCTCAGACGGCGCGTCACCGTAATTATTATTTGCTGGAGCAATAAAGGAGACAAATAGGCTTGTGGAAAATTTTTCGATTTGATTTTACCTGCTATAATTTTACACCTCTGGAGCGATTGAATAATTATATCCCCGGATGTAAACTAAGAATGTTTACGGCAACCCTTATACAATAACGGATTCAACAGTCATAATAGATTTTGACGAAAGTGTCATGTTTAAATATTTACTATCTTTTCAATTTTTATCTTATACCCTGCGGGCTTTGCACTATAAGCCCCTACATAAGCCCCTACATTATCATTCTAACAAATGCTATTCCGAAATTATTGTTTATCATCCAAAATTGTTTTATTAAAGAGATATTTCAAGATCTTCTTGCCATGTTGTTTAATTACGGCGGCTTATTATTAATTGCTCAACTGTCGTTCTGATCTCGACAAACATTTATTTTACTCTCTATTTCCTACTATAAAAGATGGGCCTTGTACTATAAGCCTATTTTACTATCACTTTAACAAATGTCCTTTTTTAAATTACTAATTATTATACGATTATATCAGTTATTAGATTTTATTATCTCGAGCATTATTGCTCAATAATTGTATAACATACACAATCATTGTAAACTGTTATTGCATGAAATGTATGTATCTACATAGCTATGTTAGTATTACCATGAAAAAACCATTGAAGGTATTATTCATATGAACAGAATCTTTTTCTATTCTATCATTATTAATATTAAATACTACTACTATCACCTGCCGCGGTTGCTGTGATGTTGCATTCATGTTTTATTTAAGAAGCACAATTTATTTAATTTTATCATCCATCCATCCAATCACCCTAATTGGCAAGTGCCTACCGTTAGTTAGTTAGTCTGTGTGCTCCAGTTAGGTACCTTGCCGGATCGCTACAGGGGCGAGTGATAGCTCAAAATGCTCCTCCTGGGATGAGAAGTAAGTTCTGATAAAAATTTTCGGGGGCCGATCTCGGGAATCTCGAGTTATGAGTCATCACAGTTTTGCACACTATTTCTCTTTTCTCTAACCCACTGGAATGCGTTTTTGATTTCAGAGTGTTTCCGAAGCTAATTTTTTGCACCCGGGGGTTTTTTGGTGTGCTGAGTCCGAATCCGGGGTCAAAAAAATTATCGGGGTACCCCCGGGGTACGAAAAAAATTTTTTTATGGAAAAAAAATTTTTTTTGGAAATTGTGTTTTCGATGGTGCTGAATCCGAATCCGGGGTCAAAAAAAATGTCCGGGGTACCCCGGGGTACAAAAAAATTTTTTTTTTCGAAAAAAATTTTTTTGCTCTCAAAACTCATTTTCCAGCTGCTTGAGGGCCGAAGGCCCGAAATAGTCTCATGCTGCTCTACTCCCGAACAACCCTTACTCCCGAACAACAACCGAGGGCATACTGATGGCGGTGCGCGAAGCGATGACGAACCCAATATGACGCTGTGCACCCTAACCGATTACAAGAGTCAAACATGCCGCGAAGCGGCATTTTGACTCTTGTCATCTATCTAAATTATACCTTCAAATCGAATAACAGTAAATTGTCACTATAAACATATCTAACATAGATAACTAAGGATAAATCTCAAATTTCCATATAAAACAAAAATCGAAATTTGTGCAAATTCTGATACGAATCGACATAGAGTAGAAGACGGTCTATTTAACGGCTATTGGAACGTGTTAACGAATATGAATAATTCTCTAGTTAATATATTCATCAAACTCAACTCGAACTATATCGAAATAATATAATCCCAGTAAACTTTCGAACTGGAGGTGGGAGACAACTTATTCAATGGTCCGCTGAACATGTTAATGGCTATGAATTATTGTCTAGTTAATATATTCATCAAACTCAACCGAACTAGATCTGTTATTAGATTTCTTGATTTACCGAATTCCATTTTATTATGAGACTGTTTTATCTGTGGGCATCGGCTGGCATATGACGTTAATCGCTAACACGATGCTATGTATGTTCGTTAACTGTTCGTGCATGTAATGTATCTACATAGCTAGCTTATTATTACCATGAAAGAACCATTGAACGTATTATTGTGATTGATATTATTATGAATCTGTTTACTAATCAGTTATCATTATTGATCATCTGCCGCAGTTGCAGTTACAGGCGTGTACTATTTGCCTAGAACCGCTTGTCTACATGAATGTTTTATTTAAGAATCATAATTTATTTAATTTTATCATGATCTAAATTAAGCCTTCAAATCGAATAACATTAAATCGTCACTATAAACCTATCTACCACGGATAACTAAGGATAAATGTCAAATTTCCACATAAAAACTTTACCATTTGCAAAACGTTCCGTGGTTTATTATTGCTCACATTAAAATATTTGATTAAAGATATAATCAAGGATAATCTTATTCCATGTGTAAATGACTATATTCAGAATACGAACAACGACACTATTTATTTCAAATATTTCTTATATACTGTGGGCTTCGCTTTTTACGATATGCTTAATCTGACATTAACTAACTGCCACGAAAATATTCGCCAAATTTTGCTGTCATAGAGCAGCAATAGCTAATCTTACCATATTGAATTTAATGATTTACACTTAGACAACATTTTATTCGGTCATGAATTTTATGTATCTATAGAGCTATGATACCAGTTTACTAAACAGTTTTTGTTATTTTAACCAACGGATATACCTAATTTATCATAATCTGCATTTATTAATTACGTATTCCTAATCATCTATCCTTTTATTACAGTACATGCCTATTAAAATATTTAAATTTTGCTGGCACAGAACTGCAATTGCGAATGTAACCATGTTGAATTTAATGTTACACATGGACCGAATGATTAACGGTCGAAACTGTTTACTAGTATGACGGAGATGCTATACCGAATTCCGTTTTATTATGAGACTATATTTTATCTACCGGAATCGGGGAGCAATAAGTAATCAAGAGACTTGACTACTTATTGCAAAACTAAACTATGTCTTGATTCAAGATATCCGCTCTAACCTAAAGCGCAGGAATATTTTACTATCGATCATGATATTTATGAATCTACATAGCTATGATATGAGCTATTATTTTTTTAACCCAAGAATTGACCCAATCTATCATAATCACATTTATTAATCACTTATTTTTTAAGCATCAAATATAAATTCAGCGCAGTTGTATATACTGTATTCCTTCTAATTCCACCCCACACTTCTAATTATTTCTCAAAATTCGAGAAATAATTGCGACGCCAAATTTGAGCTAATATATGGCCAAACCCGATTTACCTTACATTACACTTAGCAGACCTGACCAACAGAGCCCGAGAGCGAGGGTTTGTTTTATTCTGCCCTGTCAAAAAGAGACTTTTGGTCGCGCCGCATGGCCTTTAGACCTTATTAATAAGTTTTTCGCCAATTGGTCTGCTGCCTGGGGCATACATAATTTACTATCGAACAGGGATCTGCGAATTAAAATCATTTCCCGAGCTGTATTTTGCATAGATTCCGAGTTTGGGGTAATTAATTTCTTGAGAAAAAAGGCGTCCATATCACATTTCTTAGTTTTCCTAAACCTCTATTATTTTTATCTGCTAGCTTGGGAGGTGAGGCTGACACGACCCTGCATCGTTGTACAAATGAAAGATAAAATCAGAGAACACTGTGATGAAACTCTGTGAAAGCCATGTGTTGTTAAAAATTTTTTAAAAATTTTTCATAATTACAATAACCTGCAGTATATCGTATATCAATGCCGCAGTATGCCAGCAAGACTCCATGATATTTACAATGCCGCAATTTATTTTATCTTTACTATCAATGTCAGATTATTCTTTTGGGGTTAATGTTTGGAGTTAACCAGTTTGTGGTTTTGATATTCTAGTTTGTTTTATACCGAGATTTGTATATTACCAAAAACGGAAAAAAGAGAGCATAAAATGTGCGAGTGTCATATAATGTTAACCAAAAAAGTTTAAAACTTTCCATACTTGCAATAACGTGCAGTATACCTTATATTATTACACCGCGTCACTTCCGTTTAAACAAACACCATTGCTTTGCGAGATCATAAGCCTAAGCGTTACTTTTACTAATTTTGGTACATTTTTAGCTATCCTATTATTCAAGAACTTGACTTTTATTAACCTAAAACAAGACCATGTTTTTTAATAAATGAATTATTATAAATTATTATTTATTTACAATAATATTTGTCATAGATAAAAACATTACTATTAAATATCGGATGTTACTTACAAATAATTTTAACAACATGGGTAAAGCACGAACGGTCATGTCCATGTTGTTCATTGAGAAATTCCTTATTCAGCCAACTATTCCTGACACAAAAAAATATTTATCTAATTCGATTATTTGTGATATGATACGATTTTAACAGTTAATTGCTCGAAAATTATTGATTACAAGTGCTGTGAGAGTCCCTATGGGACTTAGTTAGGAGGCCAAAGGGTACCACCTAAGTGCCTGCTACCTACGCATTATGGACTCCAGCACCTCGGGTCTTCGGGCCGAAGTCCTGAAATACCTATCATAATCACATTTATTAATTACTTAATTCTTAAGCAACTAGACGACGAGACTACCATAATACAGTCATCAGCTAGAGGGTTGATTTTCATGTTGAAAAATTAAAATATTTCGTAACTGATTTATTAACTTTAACATTACTGTGCTTTGAGAATATTTTTTATCTGCCGGAATCGGCTGGCAAAGAACGTTAATCGCTAACACGACGCATTGTTTGCTCAATAACATATATTGAATAACATATATTGAATCTATACTCATTACTGTGCATGACTTATCCCATTTTTCTAAGACCACATTATCCATTCATTACCATTTGTTTTGAATGGGGAGGTGAGGGGGTCACGTACATGTTGAAAAATTAAAATATTTTGTGAATTGTTTATTAACACTGTGGTTTATTTTACAGTTCACCAATTAATTTATTTCGTAGAATATTTCATTACTACGCATTTATCCGATTTATTTTACATTTTTACCAGTTAATTTATTATTGTCCAATTTTCATTACAGCGCACTTATCCCAATATCTATGGAATATATGATGCCCAATTGGTTTCCGTTTTGTACCGCGAGCAAATACGTGACATATACATGTTTATCTATGGCGGAATCGTTTGTTGTCATAAACATTTCTCATCATTATCATAGCTTCTTGAGAAACAAAGGATGAATGCCAAAATAGGCATATACTAATTATATCAAAAGGGCAATTTCTTTCCGAAGGGGACGAGCCCAAGAGCGGAAGCCTAAACCTACATGATTAATCATGATCAACGTCAACTATAAATAATTTGCAAATAAATTGGAAAATGATATGAAAAACATATATGAATCGGCATGATTATTCGCATGATTATCACCATTACCAAAATCGTTTAACCAGTCGTGTAATATTTATTGGCTAATAACAATGAAAGATATTATCACATTTATACGAAATGCCTGTAGGTTGTGTAGTGTGCATGCAAGAGTGCCAAGGGCATTTACAATGCCGCAATTTATTTAGTCTTTACGGTGAATGTCAGATTATGCTTATTTCGACATAAATAAATCTACTTATTGTAACTAATTTTATGCTAAGCTTCAATTATTTCATACGACCTTCTGCCAAAACATATAACAAGTAAGCTCATGTTACAGTTCATGTACATATTTATCTATGGCGGTGTCATCTTTGTATCATAAACATTTCCCAACATTTGAATCTGAATTTCCAGACATTTCTAATCGTTCAACAGTCTGTTCCCAGAAACCATTAACTTCTCTTTCAAATATAGGTATAACTATAAGTCTGAAATGCAATAGGATATAAGCCAATGACATTTTTCATAAATGAGCCTTTCCAAATTACTGGTTACTGTTCAAAACTGAACTAGTATTATATTAACTAGCCTTATAATAAGACGACGTCCTTCTTGAGGATATATTTCAGTACTGTACACACAACTCAGCTCTTGAACTCCCGGCCCAAATCTGGGATATTCCGGATTTCCGGAAGCCATAAATCTCGGAAAACGGCGATCTGCCCGGCGAAACCGGTACCAATCGACTCCTCTCACCGAGAGGAAGCGATTGACGTATCACACGCACGGAACCGAGTTGCGACTGGGAAGTTTCCTTTGTAAAAACCCACAAAAAACTGAAAAAATGGCATTTTCTCAATTTTCGTGGCGGGACCACCCAAATCCTGACATTGACAACCCCCTAAAATCATGGGTTTTTGCGGGGGGGGGGTGGTTCTCGCGAGTTTGCGGTCCGGGAGTGTCGAAAAGCGGGAGAATTCTAGCGTATGCGAACTTACGCAGTGCGCCTTAGAGGGACTCGATAGTAAAAATAAATTAAGTCCCTCGCAAAGGTGGTTCGTAATGTTTATGGAGTAGGATTGCGATTTATCTACTTACTAGAGTGGCGCGCCGCGCCTTCGGCGCGTTCATGGGATAGCGCAATGTTGGGGACTAGACATCAGTTTGCAAGAAATTAATATCCAGATAAAACTCTCGAGGCCGCCGCTTTCAACCCCTTTCCGGGGTACCTAATTCGGGGATGTTTAATTTTTGTTGTTTAGCCCGGTACCTTTCGTATTCTACAGTGAGGGATTACACATAAAAGCGGCGGCCTCGAGAGTTTTATCTGGATATTAATTTCTTGCAAACTGATGTCTAGTCCCCAACATTGCGCTATCCCATGAACGCGCCGAAGGCGCGGCGCGCCACTCTAGTCCACTCTACGAAGGCCCCCTGGGGGGGTAAAGGGGGCCGTTTACCCCCAAAAACGAAAAGTCGGTCAAAATTCCTGGAAATCTGTTCTCAGGAGCTCCTGAGGAGCAAAATGACGTATCATGCACCCCGGTAGCTGCAACGCAGCGAAAGTTCCATTTTTGGCCCCCTGGGGGGTAAAGGGGGCCGTTTACCCCCAAAAACGAAAAGTCGGTCAAAATTCCTGGAAATCTGTTCTCAGGAGCTCCTGAGGAGCAAAATGACGTATCATGCACCCCGGTAGCTGCAACGCAGCGAAAGTTCCATTTTTGGCCCCCTGGGGGGTAAAGGGGGCCGTTTACCCCCAAAAACGAAAAGGTCGGTCAAAATTCCTGGAAACCTGTTCTCAGGAGCTCCTGAGGAGCAAAATGACGTATCATGCACCCCGGTAGCTGCAACGCAGCGAAAGTTACGGTCAGGTACGCCCACGGACGGGTGCGACTTAGGTAGAGTGGATGGATATACGTTTTAATTTTAATGAAACACATCAATCGATAGCAAATTTTATCTAGTTTCATGCAGTATATAGCTTATGCGAAACACGATATACTTACATGTTTAAGATTTAAGAATCACGTTGACTTACTATAATATATGTAACCAGTAAGGTCGCGGTCCATGCTAAAATTCGCAGAACATCATGTATAATAAATCTATGAAATCGCTATGAAAAAATGTTGCCATTTTAATACACCTCATTAATTACGATCGAAACTCAATCAATGTTGCAATCTTTTATTTTAATGCCAAGGTTAAGCTAGTTTTGTTTTTAGTCTGTTTGTTTTTATTCTGCCTTGGGTCAAATATCGAATCTTTTGATCGCCCCGCATGCCCTTTTGTCCTTATTCTCCTATTTGTTTGCTGCCTGTGGCGGACTATTTACTACTGAATACGAACCTGAGTACTGAATCCCAAGCATCACTTTGCATAGAATTTGTGTTATTTAAGAAACAGTGCTTTAGCACTATGAATTATTCAATATTGTTGCCAAATTTTCTTACCACCAGCACACGAGCCACTTGCCACTGGGCTACGAGACATGCTATCATGATGTTGTTTTATTAATCAAATTTTCTATCGGAAAATACTACGTTAACTATTTACTTCTTTTCAATTTTTAATAATTACTATCCAATTGCTGTACAATACAGTTAAGTATATGAAATGACCATCGTATTATAAGCCTTCACGGTCATTTCGGCAAATTATTCATTTGAAATTATTTCGAATTTTTGAACTAACAGTCGACTGTGAGACATGCAGCCATGTTATTTTAATAAAGAAATTATTAGAAACTATTTTTTTTCAATACCGTACAGTTTACCATATACTATTGCAAAATAAAAATGTGTCGTCGATATTACTATTATTGGATGTTCTTATACGATTTATTAATTATTCGATCCATATTTTGCTGCCGCTAGCCCAGGAGCCTCGTACTAAATTAGCTTTTTGGTTCTAGAATAATAATTCCTTGGAAGGAATTTTAGAACATTTTGTTTAAGATGGTGTCATTAATTATTCAACCAACTGTTCCTGTTATAAACAATTAATCCTGTTTTTATTCTGCCTTGGTTCAAATATCGAATCTTCTGATCGTCCCGCATGCCCTATGCAAAAAATTTTGTGGATTCCGACTCAGCGGGGTCGATTTAGGGGGGATAGCCGCGAGCCCAGGTCTGCGAGTGCCGAAAACCTACCTAACCCCGGGGGGGAGACAATCCGACATCAATCATGCGAAATAGGTTAGAGTGGATACGAACAGCAGGTCCAGTAGGAAGTCTAGTAGGAATCACTAATGGCCTACGAAACAAGCTATCATGATGTTGTTTTATTAATCAAAATTTTTATCGGAAAATATCATGTTAAACTATTTACTTCTTTACAATTTTTAATAATTACTATCCAATTACTGTACAATACCGCACAGTGTACCATATATTATTATGCAACAACGGATAATCCAAAAAAGGTATTAGTATTAATTAGTCTATATTACCTTAAATGCTTCATTTACTATCCCGGGAGACCCATAATGGAGCTGTCAATTGATGTTATGTTATTTTATTATGCAACAGTTTATTCAGTCAACCTTCTTCCTTCCTCTTACCAACCAATATTTATTTTACTCAATTACGTGTTACGTACACGTACGTATATGAAATGACCATCGTATTATAAGCCTTCGCGGTCATTCCGGCAAATTATTCATTTGAAATTATTTCTAATATTTGAAATAACCGTGGACTGTGAGACTTGTAGCCATGTTATTAAAATAAATTATTAGAAACTATTAATTATTTTCAATCCGTACAATATACCGTATATTATTGCAAAATAAAAATGTATCAGCGATAACAAGTACTATTATTAATTATTCGATGTTCTTATTCGATTTATTAATTATTCGATCCATATTTTCCTGTCACTAGCCCAGGAGCCTCGTACCAAATTAGCTTTTTGGTTCTAGAGTAATAATTCCTTGGAAGGAATTATTGATCATTTTGTTTATTATGCTGTTATTAATTATTCAACCAACTATTCCTGTTATAACTAAATATTTATTTTGTTAAATAATTTCTTATTTGACATGGCCTTTGAATTAAAAGCTTTCACATTATCGTTTTAACAGTTATTCATTTGAAATTATTGATTCTGATGCAAAACTAAATACAAGGACAACTATTTATTTGGAGACGACCATGTTTTAATGGAACATGTTTGCATTAGTTAAAAGCAAAGTACGTTCGCTCAACAAAATTGTATGGAATTTGTTGTATTGAATTTAAATTTATTGCATTACTCGAATAACATACCCCATCATTTTGATATGACAACTATTATCTATAGTTGCCATATAGATATTATTTTGTTTAGAAATTGTTTAATACAATAATGTACAGTATACCGTACATTATCACAACACGCAATAACGGTTAATCTATAAAAAGTATTATTATTAATCATACTCAAAACTAAGCTTTAGTTATGTCCAAACAACTATAGAGAAGAGCGGAACTTCATTTACCTGGACGCCAATAAAGCCTGCAAATTAGAGTCTTTTATTTGGTCATCAGGTGAAGAGTATTCTTTTGATCTCCCCGCATCACCTTTTCGCCTTGTCTTTTATTTATCTTGCTGCCACCGGCAAACATAAGAACCTGAGAACTAAAATTGCTTCACAAGCAGCATTTTTAATGCTGCTTGTGGTTATCTTGGAATCCGAGCTTGTGGTTATCTTCGTGGAAACGATTTTTTTGGTTCGCCATTCCAGTCTATTTAGTGCCGCTGTTTTTTACCTCGACTTTATTGGTTTTGATTAATTTTCATTATTCTTTGTTTTCGGACTATGGCTACACAATTCCATATAGTATATTATATTTTACGTATCACTACCCAATAACAGTATAATAACAGTAACCGTAAAATGTATTCTGATTAACTATTCAATTTAACTAGTATATTTGGTACTAGCGGCTTTGGAACTCCCTACGGGAGTCCGATTAAAAATTTTGTCTATATGCATAACTATATGTTCTAGGTTCCCTCACATTCCAAGGGGGAAGGTCGGGCGCTCCGCGCCCAACCACAGGACTGGCTCGCCACCTACGGAGCCTCGCAATGTTTATTGGTTCCTGCGCTCCATCGCACTGAGCCAACTTTTTACCTCAAAAAAATTACAGTGACAAAAAGGTTACAGACTATTTAAGCACCCCTAAGAATGCGACTTTCACGCAAAGTCAACGGTGCATCAGAATCCGGGATTCTGAATTCAGATTCCCAAAATCTGACCTGATTTTCAGTGACAAAAAGGTTACAGACTAAAGCATCAGAGATCATGGGACGGACTGACAGGGCTAGCTTACTGGGGGGATGACAATATTTCGGCCGAATCATGTTATTATTTCAATAATTGAATTATTCGAAATTATCCATACTAATAAAATACTATACAATAACATATATTTTATTATACCATATAATGTCGGAGATTTCATAAAAAGCGTTGTCACTAAACACTACTATATTCAGGAGGATGATGACGAACTTTTCAAGAATCCCCATGTTTTAATATGTACTTATGTTTAAATTAAATCTTATACGGTGTAAGCCTTCACATTATAATTTTAAAAAATTATTCTTCCCAAATTATTGGCTATTATTTTTAAACTGACTATCAAACCAACGTTTCAATTTATTGCACACTCTTGTTTTAACATATGACAGTCCAGAGTTTCTGCTTCAGTTATGTCACTGTATATCGTGGCTATAGTACTGTTTATACGTACAAAGTCATTTTGTATTTTGTTGACTCGCTTTATAAAATTGTGCCGCGAGCGGATAAATAAAAATGTGTGTGGGGTGAAATGGGTATAGTAAGATAATGTTTATATTATATTATATTAAATATCTAAATAATTTTCGTAAATATTCAGTTAAAACCATAAGTGCTTTTCTAAAATGGGAACCGTTCAAACTCCTCGGTCAAAACCCCCTTACTTTATCAAAACTAATTTACAGTTTACAAAGTTAATTTACATTACTATCCGCAGTTCTTACTGCGCGAAACTATTTTGCCGTTATATGGCATGTATTTATATAATAATGAATATCAGTTTATGAATCAGTTGTCAGTAACGGAAAATATTCCGTTGACTCATGTTAAATTTTATTTTAACCTGCATCTGATGGTATTAAAAGGCAAGTTTCCATGTAAATATACTGTTCTGTATTTCATTTATTAGGCGTATTTTTCTAGCCTCAACGAATTGAGTGGACACATATTCATCAAGCTATGATATAATGACACAGTTATAACCATAACAAAGCAAAACCTTAAAAGATTACCTAACAAATGTAACTGATGATTTAAACTTTTAATAACAACCTCGTAAAAATGTCTATTAGTGGTTATTTAATTAATATCTTTGTCAAATCGTGAATAAAACGTTATTTCTTATATATGATAATTTACATTATAATATCGGGTCCCCTTTCCTGATGACATGATAGTTTACATTATAATATAAATAACTATTTTAAATTATTTACTTAATACTCAATCTGATCCATCATTTTGCTAGGATGCCATATCCTATTTTATTCCTAACTTATTACTTTCATTGGTACGCAATGTGCATGGCAGTCAAAAGACTTTTTCATGATGTAGTAAACCAAACAATTATCAAATACCGTTATTATACAATTATGACTATTTTCTACTGCGACAAACTAAGGAACAGTGTGTGTCCACTACACATGTTATTAAATGAAAAATATAATGATGAATAAGAACGATAATATTATGTGAAGTGCTTGGTATTTCTGGTGATTCTTTTATGTCATTTATGCGTACAATAATGCTTTGTATAATTCTCATCTATTTATGTATTTTAAAACAAAAATATTCCATCTATGATTAAGTTACGTACAATATTCCCTGTAACCACACCCCGAAGAATTGATAATTCAAACGAGTTTCAGGGTGACTGCATACATTGGAGAGGGCTAATTTGGCTAGTTTTAGTTTTATTTCAACTAAATAAGACATAGACAATCATTATTCTGTAATAAAACTCATCTCCGAAAACCCAGTTCCAGAACACGAAAATACTTATTCCACTATTTTAAATAGTTCTTTCTTACATTATTGTCTTGCTTGAGCTAAAGAGATGTTATATGAGCAATATGTATGTTTATATGCATATTCCACATAGCAAAATGGCATTTTGGTTCTAAACACATCATTAGATACCGTAAATCCTCCAATAAGTCCCCTCCCTCAATTAAGTCCCCCCCCCTCAAATAAGTCCCCCCCTAAAATGGGTATTTTTCCAAATTTCAAATTTTTGGCGCAATTTCAAATTTTTTGGCGCAAATTTGAATTTTTATTGCAAATTTTGCTATTTTTTACAAAATTTTGTCAAAAAATTGAAAAATTTGCAAAAAATTGCCGAAAAATCGATCAAAAATCCAAAAAATTCAAATTTTTGGCCAAAATTTTTCGGCGCCAATTCAAAATTGGTTTAAATTTTCAAAAATTTTCCCAAATTTTGCCAAAAAGTCCCAAAAATTTTCGCGCCCCGCCTTCGGCGGGGCGCGAAAATTTTTCGCCGCGCCTTTGGCGCGGCCACGAAAATATAAGTCCCCTCCCTCAATTAAGTCCCCTCCCTCAATTAAGTCCCCTCCCTCAAATAAGTCCCCCCCTAGACCCCCTACGAAACAATAAGTCCCCCCGGGGACTTATTGGAGGATTTACGGTAATTGTGAATTTATGCACGTTGCATATTATGGAGCCAATCATTACCAACTATTATCATTTACCAACTATTCCGGGCATAAACAAATATTTATCTGATTAAATAATTTCTTATACGTTATCGTTTTCGAATTATAATTTTTTAAATGCATACCGTAATACCTGTAATTACTCCCCTCCCTATAATTACTCCTCCCCCGTATGGATTTTCACATCCTGGTTCGATCCCGTTCGGAGCCCTTGCCACTTTAACCAAAACTGAATGCATATTCGTGTTGGTTTAAAAATATTTTGTTCTCAAAAACTTGGAGAAAAATGTCTTCGAAATTTGGAGTGGCTTCGAAATATGGTGTTTGAAAAATTATTCCCCCGGAGGAGTAATTACAGGGAATACGGTATCTTATTAACGATATTTATTTGTTTAATTTTAATTAGCTTTGATGACTAATAACATTGATTGATGAATGTGATTATTAGATGTTGTCTATTGTTGTTTAAAATTTAGGGACACATTGCTTATTTTTCTCTCGACGATTATTTTAAACGTGTCGACATGAATTAATAAAGCTACGATATCGGCTATGTCGCAATTATGCATGGCTTAACCAATAAACTATTTATCATAACAGATATTTATTTGTTAACTATTTCTTAAGGAACGAACATAAATGCAACGAAGTTGTATGATTTTCGTACTTTATAACTAGTTGATTAGCGCCGAGACAGTAGGATTTACATGAATAACTGTTTATATTTTAGACATAAGTTTGCTAATACCATAAATAAATGTGATAATTTTATGTTATATTCAGTACATAAGGTCTATTGAGTCCAGACATCATATGCAAAGTGACATGAATTATTTAATTTTAAATACAACTATCATTCCGAGAAGCAACAGCCTGATACATGCCATGGATATTTTATTTGAGAATCACAGGTTACGTAATTTTATCTTTTATTTAAATTAGATATTCGAATTTAATTGTATCTAATAACGCCCGTCGAATCATATAACGGTAGCTTGGCATGATTAACCCTTCATTGCCGAGTGTATCCGTTCGGATACGCTTTTGATTTGCTAGAGACTTCACAAAAAGAAAGAAACGAATGAGTGTTCATTATTCATACAAAGAGTGCGTCTGTAAATAGATCACATAGAAAAGAGAATTAAACAATGGCGGCCATGATGATTTTGATAAAGACAGCTCACCAAAAGGAAAGCTAATGGTAATGCAGACATTCTGCCTTTTGTCTATGGCTCCGGCAATGAAGGGTTAAGCCATTATCCCATTTATATACGCCGATGTTTACCTTTGATGAGATGGAATTGATTTCTGGTGTTTGTTGTCTACATTAAAATGCTATATAATTGATGGCAAATATTTATTTTGGATCTAATTTATTTCGCCTGTTCCTGGTTTTTTGGCCGAGATTTTTGTACCCCTTATAGGTTTTCAGTCCCGCTGAATCCAAATGTGGCATTACATTTGACCTAGTGTCGACTCTACTAGTCGAATAAGTTGAACAAAGGGTTGAAAAATGGGACGATCACAGGTAGTGCAAAACGTTTTGGTATCTCAATATTTTTATTTGTATCTAGTTTCGTTTGTATCTAAATATTTTTTCGTCTAATTTATTTTGACCCATTCATGGTGTATTTCTCACCCCTTATATCTGGCGTTATTTTTGGTATTTTGTGTACGGTAATGCCTCTAATAAGGCCCATGTGCTATTCTGATGGTATTTTGGGCCATTTTTGGCGCAAAATGATATGAGATATACATGAAATATATTCCAAATTTCCGCGAAGCAGTGAATAGTCAGCAAATGAAGGTCTGTATAATTGAATGATGATGAACATAAATGATTTACAATTGATTGCACTTGCGGACTCACCGCGCATTTGGAAAGGAAGGGTGAAACGCTTCTCTCGGTTAGCATACCCCATAGGGGACAATATTAAAGATAATCTTTACAGCTTGAGCTTTACTTTGAGTAAATATGCCAAGAGTCCCAACTCCCAATTTTTTTTGGACTTTTAATACTATTTCTTGTATGATTTGAGCTTTACGTAACAAAACATGCTTATATTTTTTACTCGAGGACTACTATAACAGTACGGTATTGTATATAAATATATAATAGAAATGTATTGCTTTTTATGGTTATGTTTTCAGTTCAATATAATCATTATTCTCGAAATATTTAGACGAAATTTTATGGATTTGTTCTACTTATTAAATTTTCCTTATTTTTGGACAATGGGCAAAATGGATCTGTCAATAATTATTTCTTCGAGAGATTACTTTTTGGTCAGGTCGCTATTACATGTTCTATGATAATAATTTATTAAATTTTCACCACCAAATTTGGACTGTTTGTCCAGACCATTTAACAGAACACTTTTACGTTTTAATTTACACTTATTTTATTCTTATCAGTAGCATAGTGTTATTGTTTTTATTACAGCTTGTTTTTTTAAATTTATGAATGTTCTTATTTTATATTTTATCACGTTAGTTCATATTTATTTTTATTCTTGGTCCTTAAAATTCGGACTCGAACAGGGCTGGCAAAGACTTTTTACAGCTCCCTTTTACAGAATAATTAATTTATTAATCCATACCATAGGCATTTCAATTATTGCCATCATTGCTGGCAAAATTAGTACTATATCGAGAAAGCAAATGGTGAGGGCATGAATTTAAATATTTAATTTAATAATAATGTAAATATTTTTTAAATTTAACCTGGTTAATATAATAATTCAGTTGTGATAATAACAATAACAACACAGAATTTTTCACTACTTAAATGACATGGCATTGTTAGAGTTCGTGCAAAATCTACAGAACACCTATACTCCATAACTACACAAAGACCATTATCTCATTTGTCCACTGCGTCTTTACCCATTTTACAAACAATGAAAATGGCTGAAATTGGTACGCAGAAGTTAGTAAACGGTTAGGTTATTTTACAGGTTGTATATAGAATAGCGGGTCCTGCTTTGCGGCCGCAGTCGCAGACTACGGCGTGCCCCGCCCTTCAACGGATTGGTATGGATATAAGTGAACTTTGTTGAAAGGATCATCGCAAATCAGTACTCGGTAGACGATAAATGATATTGTGATACCTCATTGTAATTAAAAAATTTCAAGAAAACTTCCTGCTTGTACTATAAATATTATACTTTATCTGTATTTTGCATAAAATTAGTGGTTGAAGCTATTTATTGTCTCAACGTTTGCGATTTTGATATCCCACGAACTAATGTAAGGGACTTTCTGTTATACATTCTTTTATACTAAGTTATTAGTTTTATTAACCGTACAGGCAACAATATTATTAGTATCTCCGTGTTACATACAATGCTGGTAGCGGATGAATACAGCTATGATAAATATTTATGAATCAGTCATTACAATTTAGAAGAGTTTACCAAAAAAATATTTACCAAACCGCCATTTATTGAATAACCATTTTATGCAACAAATATAAATGCGGTGACGTAGCCGAAATATCATTTACATCAACTCTGTTTTTTTGTCATGAATAATTTTTCGAAGCCCTATATAGAAACTCATCGATATCGATAATTGAATCGAAGTATGACATATACAGTCTTCCCTCCCGGATATGACCCTCCCGGATATGGTCAAAAGTCGGTCCCCCCTTCTATTTTTCAAAAATTTTCTCCGGCCGCCGCCATTGGCGGCGGCCGGAGAAAATTTTTGAATTTCTTACCGAAAACTCAAATTTTCAAGTAAAATTTTACCAAAATTTCAAATTTTCCTCAAAATTTTTCAAACATTTTTTGTGTGTTTCACACCATTTTTGACAAATTTCTCTATTCTCTCACGTTTTTTCTAACTGTCCGGCTCATTTATGTGTTCTCTCTTGCTTTTCTCTAACCGTCTGCCAGATTTTTGTGTGACATTTTTCGGAATTTTCTTGAAAATCCCGATTTTTAAACCGCAAAAAAATCCAAAAAATTGAAATTTTTAAAGTTAAAATGGGACCCATGTAGAATGCTTATTTACCATTAAAACAATCGATCTAAACTGGTTTTATATTGTGTCAAAAAAATTTGGAAAATATTGCACATTTTTCGTGCCACCCTCCCTAATATGGCGCATTTTGGCTGAGATGGATTTTTTGTATGGAAATTCCCTCTCTACTATGGCCCTCCCGGATATGGCACCCTCCCGGATATGGCGGATTTCGGCCAAAACGGAGCGCGCCATATCCGGGAGGGACGACTGTATTGTGTATGAGAAAATATTCGAGGGATAAACCAGCATCAATTATTCGATGTTAAATTCTTCCGTCTTCATACGCCAAGAATATTAATGAAAATTACACCCCCCTTCCTGAACGGATAGTGTTGGTTTGTTTCATCTTCGCGACATATTATATTTATTAAACATAAGTTACCTACTTTTGTCATCTACCTAAATTGGACCACACGGGAAATCAGTGAAATCCAACTATAGTTGTCAAATGGCGTGACTAAGCCACTAACCTATCTAAGACACCGACATTTAGCTTTGACGTTTAATCCGCTGCCGCCCAGCGCCGCAGATCTCCCGATTATGAATTATACAACCGCAGGAATGGTTGTACACTAGGAGAATGTTTGTATTCGACAATTTATGCTGTTAATAACTGAAAATATCCTACTTGCAAGTGTTGTGCCTTTGCGTCTAATGGAAACCGATTTCTTAGCGGACGACATGATTATTAACACTTTTACCAAAAGTGCCGAAAGTACCATAGACCGGAAAATTTCAAGTGTACACGTACGAATAGTTATTTCATCGAATATTTCTCATAAAATCATGAATTTTTTTAAAATCATGATAGTTTAGTAAATTTATATTACTTCAAATTTAAGACTAAAAAGTACTAAAAACGAAACATGAAAACTATACTAGAGTTACTGGCGTGATTACTAATGTTTTAATTCAAATAAACCAACTACTATTGTTATTGTCGAACAAAATACGAGCTTTGCAAATAGGTACTTGACAAGGGCATGAGTATTTTATTTACTTATCATAGTTTATTTAATTTTATACTATGTCTCAAATAGATCATCCAGGAAATTCCTGAGCCACTGCCATGATTACTAGTGTTTTAATTAAAATAAACCAAACACTTTCCCGTGCATTTTATAGCAGAGAAACCAAATTTATGTTCATTCCACAATTCTTACTATGAGCCAGATTATGATGCGTTATTATTTAAATTTTGACTATCTGACGCACAACTAACCAGCAAATTTTTAGAGCAGGCCAGTAAATTTACATATTTAAATTCAAATTCTACGTACAATAAAAACATTTTGGATCAAGAATCGCGTGCAACATGAGTAATATGACAACAAATATTTTGTTATTAAAACATAAAACATGTTTTAATGATTTGTCTCATAATAATATATTTTTTTACACGATCCGAACATTGTTTATTATTATGTTATTGTATATTTGTTACTATATTCAAAATTTTTACATAGAAGCGCTCAACAATTTTTTAAAGCTCCAATGACTTTTAACATGCTTAAAATGAAAAACATTGTTGTATGTAAATTTTGCATAAGCAATAAATATAATTTCATAAATCCTAATTATCGTATGGTCTCCCAACGTAATTATTTAAACAAATTATGCAGTAATGTATAACCCAATTAGCAGAGATGGTTATGAAGAACATGAATATATCTTTCTATTTTCACATATGCCTTTTGCATATTTTTATGGTATTAGATTCCCTCACAAAAGTTATTTATTTATTTATTGCCTGCAGCAAGTATTGATGTCGTTTCGTTTAGTTTAAATTATGATATTCGATTAAGTATTACGATACTCTTGAATTTAGCTTCGTGATATTATACATTCTATTATCATCAATTTATTTAATGTTATCATCTCCGACTAGACCATTTAGACCAACACTTTTACATATACCGATGTTCGACAATAACGTATACAGAACAGACATGTTTACTTTAATGCATTTATTTAATCAAATACATTACAAACCAAATTATATGAAATTGAAGTCTTTTGTATAGTAAACTAATTTTTATCACTATTTTTACTTTATTTAATTTTTCAATATAACATTAAAATTTAAAAGTTATTTAAAAATACTTCTTAGAGCTTCGCATCGTTTCATATGTTACTTGATCCTTTAGTATGGCTTTATTGTGTGATAATTGCGTGATAGTTTTTTTAATCACAATTAGCAAATTATGTGTTATTTATTTAAATTTGCAACATAATTTAAAACAGTTTAATAATTATTGTGAGAGAAAGTTGGCATTCTTGACATATCATGCTGACATACAATTAATCTTATAGAAGTGTGATATAAGAATGTTCCAAAGAAGCTACACAATGGGAAAAATATTAAATAAATTGTTATCCCTGAAAAATAAGGGATAAAACATAAGTGCAAGTTTTTGCGGCAATTCAAATACCATGCTTCAAATTGGATCATTTGCGAAATGTCGAGAATACATTTTATGCCATATTTAACGCATTAGCTTGAGAATGCGCGGGAAGTAAACTTACCCACAAAAGTTGTATTGTATGTTCGGTTATGGAGAATTCTGTCGATGCTACGCATGCATGTGATTATATACGTATGCTACCTATCACATATATTACTTTCGAGGAAGAATCTGAGAATAAGGAGCTATTAAATTGGATTATATTTACTTTTTATATTTAAACTTATTTTATTATTGCTCGTTAAAATTTTATTCACATTAACCACTATTTATAGAACGGAGCTGCATAGAACTGTATACTGCATGGTTTTAGTAAAATAATTATCAATTCAGTGTTCGATCCAACGCATTATTTTTATAAATTTTAGCGGCCATGATTATTAGTTATTTACCTAAATTTGCTCAGTCACCGGAATATATTTTTATCAATACAAAAGAACATTATGATAATAAGTGCATGAAATATATGAGGGTATGAAGATGATGGTGAATGAAGAAAATGGTTTGATTAAGCTATTTTCACTATGCATGTAAGGTATGTGACTATTATGCCAATTGAGACACATTTTATTATCATTCTTTAACTTTATTTGGCTTTTGAATTGGCGAGAACAGTGGTAATTTAACTTTAATTATCAAAGTATACCAAAGATTGCTAATTATACGGCATTAATTAATTAATTATAATTAATTGTAGAATTAGTGTGATTTATAATTTTATTATGTCAATATAACATATTAAATGATACCAAATAGCGATGGCGTTGGAAAACTAACAGTATGTAGGGTTACATGTTTTAGTATACGGCAAAAAGCGAGAGGAATCAAGCTATCAGGTTGCAACCAGGGATGAGATTTTGGCCCTTGCACAAAGGAAAATAGGTCTTTCTGAGAGCTAAATAAACCTAACAAAGACCCTATTAAACCTGCTGGTCGGTCCTTTGTGAACGCCCTAACTTAGCCCCCAACAATGTGTTGGGGGCTAAGTTAGGGCGTTGAATGTGTTGGGGGCTAAGTTAGGGCGTTGAATGTGTTGGGGCCTAAGCAAGCTCATTGTGAGAAGAGAGTGTTGTCTGTTCGTCTGCCTATTTCTTCACACAATAGCGTCAAATTTGTACGCACACAACACAGAGGGCTGATTTGAGTGAGGAGTAAGCAGACGAACAGACAACACTCTCTTCTCACAATGAGCTTGCTTAGGCCCCAACACATTCAACGCCCTAACTTAGCCCCCAACACATTCAACGCCCTAACTTAGCCCCCAACACATTGTTGGGGGCTAAGTTAGGGCGTTCACAAAGGACCGACCAGCAGGTTTAATAGGGTCTTTGTTAGGTTTATTTAGCTCTCAGAAAGACCTATTTTCCTTTGTGCAAGGGCCAAAATCTCATCCCTGGTTGCAACCCTATTTTTAACTCTCACTCTACACCGGCATGTAAGAAGATGCATGATATGCATTTCATTCCTGAAATATGTTCAACTTTAAATTTCACAAGCATTATTAAGATACTATATTATGTAATGATGATACTATACTATGTAATACGGTTCTTGAAATATTTTAATAATTGCGCTATGAACAGTTTATTTGATTGCACCCTAATTCATTTGACTACCAATCTTTGTCATATTTTTTAGGTGTTTCAAATTCGTTTACAAAATATTAAGTTTTCTACTAGCCATGGCCAGAGAGATAATGTGCAAGATCCACGCAATAAATAGGACAACGTTGATCTCCTATTTCATAAATTATATTGCCATTAATTAATAATTATTAAATTTTGAATACGTCAATTCAACATTTTTGCACATTTACATGCACATATGTACGTTTACCGATGTTCCAACATGAAGGTATGGATTTTTTAAACGTAACTAATCTATTAATTTTATAAGCATAATAGTATAAATGAAGTGTATAACTATTTTGATACGATTAAACATAACGCAATCCACTATACAATTGTTGGCATCATGAATAATAAACGCCGTTAAAAGCAACAACGATCGATCCAATTCATATCGTAACTTATCAGAGTGTGCTGTACCACTATCTGATTAGTTTTTCCACCTCAAGATAATTTAAATTTACATGGATTAAATTTTAGTTAGTATTTTAAGGCTTAGCCTTTTACGCGAAATTCTATACTTTGTGATGTTGAATATTTTTGTATTCCACTACTTTTATATTTTAAATAGAGTTTTTATTCTGATTATTACCGAAATACGGAAAATTTTTCAGAAATGTCATACCATGAAAATTACCTACTTACTGATTCACAAAACGTTTTACTAATTTTTTTTTATTCAGCCGATGCTCTATGATTATTGATATAAATCCAATATTTTATTACAACAGGCCCTAATTTTGGTACTATTGGCTTATCGGGGGGGGGGGGGGGAACTGGTTATCGGGGAGGGGGGGGGAAAATTTTCATACATTTTTATATAGCAAAAAATCAATAGGGGGGACCCTATTGATTTTTTGACAATTTTTTCAGGAAAAAATTTTTTCATACCATAGGGTCCCCCTATGGTATTTTGAAAAAAAATATTTTTTAAATATTTTTGCCAAAAAATCAATAGGGGGGACCCTATTGATTTTTTTGACAAATTTTTCAGAAAAATTTTTTTCATACCATAGGGTCCCCCCTATGGTATTTTGCGAAAAAAAATATTTTTCAGCCGAAAATTTAATAGGGGGTACCCTATTGATTTTTTCACAAATTGTCAGCAAAAAATATTTTTTTTAATCAATAGGGTCCCCCCTATGGATTTTTTGAGAAAAAATTTTTTTGGAATTTTTTTACGAAATTTTTTCAAAAAATTAATAGGGGGTACCCTATTGATTTTTTTCACAATGTATTTCAAAAAATAAATTAAAATCAATAGGGTCCCCCCTATTGATTTTTTGCTATATAAAAATGTATGAAAATTTCCCCCCCCCCCCCGATAACCAGTTTCCCCCCCCCCCCCGATAACCCAATAGTACCCTAATTTTTATGTAATATGATATGTAGAACATCAATATTTTTATTTATTCCATTAACCAATTTACTTACATACGTATGGATATACGGCGAATGTGAATATATCATACCTGATTGAATCATGAATGTTATATTTTTAAAAGTAATGCTTGATAATCCAGGACTATATTCAGACTGTGTGGAAAAGTATTTGTTACAAAACACGGTAATGTTATCAATAATAATTAATGCAAAGTAAATTAATGATGCGAAGAAATAAGATTCCAATTCACAATAGGTACATGTTTAATATTTGATTTTATTAAGTATTTCTTTAAAATAGATGTTCACAGATATTTGCTCATAACATGGCGTTGATCGAATTATTGTTTAAGAAAATCGATACATGAGAAATAATAACTGCTATGATTATCTTTTTTTAAGTTTCTATTGCATCATATTAAAGTTTGTTATTATTATAAGATTACTAACTGTTTTGTTTACTCACCTCGAAAAGTATTTGTTATTTCACTTTTTTATTACCCCTTACTATTTCTGCTCACTTATAATATATTTTCAACATACACTTTAGCAAAATGTTTGACAATATCACGGTATTTTTATATTTTAAAGTTTAATGTATCACTAAGAATTGTTGGACACATATTGACAGTATCAAAGATAACCCTGATATCCTTAAAGCGGACATGTTTATAATCAAATCCCATGCTTCTAGCACTCAACGCACTTGCGCCCTTGTCTTTTCGGGACAATCGATCTATGATGAGCAGATAACGCTTACATTGTTATTAAATTAGGAACTAATTCTTCTAGTCTGAAGAAAAATTGAGGCGAATGTCAATCATATGGCCGCTTTCGCGAGACATTTTAAAAGGCCAGCTAAAAGTCAGCACATGTGTATTTATGCCAACTTAATGCTAGTTTATTTATTTTCACTTTTAATTTTATACATTAAATGGGTATTTTGAATTTTATTTGTATGCAGTGCATTAAGGCAATTCTGCTTATGTTATCTTGTTCTGTTTAAGTTATCTTTTTAATAATAATTTTAATTAATTACTAAGTTATTTTTGCTAATAATTTATTATTAGAATGAAAACTTATTAAGACAAATATGACTGTATTTGTATTTATAATTTTAGAATTAAAAATTCAAACACATTTTTAGTAATGATTTCTTGTAAGATGAAGCTCCACGTTGACATGGTGGAAGGTCATGTTGATGGCAAAGGATATATACGTTTATTCATTTAACTCGACCAAATTATTTTAAGCTTCGGACTTATGTAATTGAAAATTAATTTGCAATTTATCATTTAAACATAATTATATCTTCTACCTAGTATACAAGAGTCCGGTAATAGATAGGACCACACTGGTCTCTTCTTTTACAACCACTATATTGCCATTAATGCACAGTTATTAGATTTTCAATGTATAAATTCAATGTTAATTTTAGCACATTTTTTCCTATGCTTGTGCTAAAAAAATTTGTTGATTAATTCCCATGTTGATATTCATAAGATCGAAAGTGTATAACAATGATGTTGAAATATTGCTAATTACTAATCTTTCTATCATTATTAAAATATTTTAATTTTAGAAATTATTGACTAGACTAAGGTGACACATTAGGATAAACTTGTGGCAATTAGAATTGCACTAGGAAGGAGAACCCGCGGCTCTCGCCGCGGACGTGCACGTGAATTTTCCGAAAGCCATATCTCCGGATTGGATGATTTGTCCAACCTGAAACTTGGATAGTAGATTTGTCTCATCGAGAGCTACCGTTTGACGTATCACACGCCCAAATCCGAGCGGCGACGGAGGATCTGTGACCCGGCCAAAACCGGGATTTTCCGGATTTCCGGAAGTCATATCTCCGGATTGGCTGATTTGTCCAAACCGAGACCGGTACCAGTCGTCTTGTCTCGCCGAGAGGAAGCGATTGACGCATCACACGGGCAGATCCGAGCGGCGACGGGTGTACTTGCCCTTTTACGTGACTCATGTAAAACTCATTCACCTAACTCACGTTTCACGTTACTTCGGAATTAATCTGACGCCGGATTCGAGATCAGCGGGGTCGATTTACTATGGAGGGGTTCCATCAGAAATGGTCCAAAAGCCGAAAAAAATTTTTCTGGGACAGGGGGTACGTGACACTTACATTGCGGTTTAGGTAGGAGTGGATTGTGTGATCATTTCGTATTCTCTATATGGTGTAAATTAACATTTTTATCATTTTTGACATTTTTCACGTTGTTGCAAACCTGAAAAAAGTTTATGGGAATATTAACCTTTCCAACCTTTATTTCAATTGGAAACGAAATGAATTCCCATGCAACAAACCTCGATATTAAAATTTTTCAAGAACAAACCACGACGTATGACTCTCTCTGAGTCTTTTCAGGAAAGTTTCCAAAAATTTCACACATGACTTTTAGTCAAACTTTGAAACAATTTTCTCACAGATTGCCATTTACAAGAAATAATCACGGAAACTACACCTTTCTCCCAAATAAGCGAAACTACACCTTTTTGTAGCGGGAATTTTATGGCAAAAGAGATCGATGCGCAACGGAATTGTATTTGTTAACTTCATGTTAGTTTGCGAAAACTTTAATGAATACGGTTTAAATAAAGGAATGCAAAACGCAACCTTATTATATTTGCAAGCCGGCTATACTTTTATCTGTGTAAATGGAAGGGAATTATACATTTGGACCAGATTATCCACATTATTTGGTAAGGATCGTTTTTTCATTTAGGTTTATCGAGTAACGAAGTCACTTTTTATTGGCCATTCAGTTTTGGGTAATAGTTCATATTCCAGAGATCTTCGGTATAAACCCAAATGGATTATTTAAGCGAAATTTTCAGTTCTATAACACATATAAAGATGCTGGCAATGTGTTCGGATTATTTGCGGTTCTTGTTCCGAATTACGTTTTCGCACCATTTTGCTTTCTGTTTAACTTCGCGCTCATTTATATTACTTTCAAGAACAGGTGGGAAGTTTTCGGTTTTATGGCATCTTGGATCCTAGATTCCAGTGTCTTACTTGGAGGATTAACTTAGCGTGCAAGGAATACATTGGGAGGTATTACCGTTGCACGTTGGCATAAATCTAAGTCTTGACTTAAGATTAATTAGTATACCCATTGGCTGTACGCCCGGGCCAATACCCCCTGATGTATCCCTTTATGATCAAGCGGGTTGAGCTTCCAGGAATTTGCATGGATCGATAAACATTTTATTGGCCATAATGTCTCTGTGCGACGCGACTTATAAAATGAATGACTTTCCATCGTTTTTCGTCATACTCAGTGGAAAGAATTTTATTCCTCTTTTATCGTGCTTCTGGTATCAACT
The DNA here is from genome assembly GCA_022814885.1 of Ditylenchus destructor. Classification (NCBI taxonomy): domain Eukaryota; kingdom Metazoa; phylum Nematoda; class Chromadorea; order Rhabditida; family Anguinidae; genus Ditylenchus; species Ditylenchus destructor. Next base: position 770,977 of record JAKKPZ010000022.1, on the reverse strand, counting down.
CATACCCTTATATGGCATGCTCGGAATGTTTGAGTTCACCGCTGTAATTGCGCTCGATCGAGTTTTTCTTCTTCTCTTTCCGCTATGGTAAGTTATTCTTCAATTTGACTTGAAAATTTCAAACAGTTGGAAAATTGCCAAAATTTTTCTTTCTATTTTTTATTAAGTATAAATGAAAAATTCAATACTAAAGTACACATCTGATATATTTCCAAATATAGTAAAAGATATTACAAAATGTTTCAAATTCCAGCCACAGAAAGCTCAAAGTGAAATGGTACATACTTTGCATATCAGTCATATGTTTCATTTACACGACATGGCTCGTGAGCAAGTCCTATGCTTTTTCTGTAAGACATCCGGATTGGCCAGCGGTCTGCACAATGGAAGATACATTTATGAACGAAATCGGTGAACTTTACAGTTATCAAGGCATAGCGCTCTACGCCATAGCTGTGATTCTGTACATCGTTATTGTCCTTGGATTTACGTGCTGTGTGGGGCAGAGAACAGGTATATTTGTGTCGTATCATTAAAATTTGCCAGCGGACACGGATTCATTGTTCAGTCGTTATTCATTTTATTTTCGTTTTCTATTTCTATTGAAAAAGGAATAATATTTACTTGGAAAATGATGAAAATTTGTACATTACTCTAACAGGAACGGGATGGAAAGGTAACTTCTCTGAATTTTTCGTTTTTCTCCGGATGTAAAAAAGTTTTTTTATCTATTTTATCCGTTTTCTTCCCATATCTTCGATGATTATGGGACAGAAAGGAAATTTTTGCCAAATTTTCACCATTTCTATAACGAAATAGGAATTGAAAGGAAATTAATGTCCACTCATCATCCATTTCCTTCCCGGTTCGAGAATGGAATGAAACGGATTTCAGTACAAGTCGCACTCCCACTCCTGAACTCAGAGATAAAAACAGTGAATTTCATTCCAAATCAAGACTGATACTTGAACAATGTTTACAAATTCTTAGACCTGTCACTTTTTCAGGGTTTGATGGCCCAGACAGACGTTTAATGAAGTCCTTATCCGTGATTTTCTTCATCATAATTTTCGTTTACATACTAAACATCTGCATTCGCATGTTCATTCTGCCTCTTTTACATTTGGAACCGATAACCTACAGACTCACAACGATTATTTTGGGACTACCTGTCAACATTGAAGTGGCCGCCAATCCGATTGTACTATATATTTTCAGGTAGACGCTGTAATTTTTTTCAATTCTGCAAGCTAAAGTAAGCTTTTTGAAATTGTATTGAAATTGTATTAAAATTGTATTGTCTCCGATATAGACATTTCGTGACTTTAGAAAGAAATTTTTTGAATAACTGTTCCTAATTGACACAAAGTACGAGATTAACAGTTGAATGCTTCTTGCGAAAATTTCAGTAGAAAATATTGCAATCACTTTGGCAACCAAATAAGTTTACGGAAAAAGTAATCTTTAGTTTATAAGTAACTGTACCCCTTTCAGCACTGAATATCGATTCGCCATACAAAACTTTTGCAACAATGTCTTCGCAACTTTCGGCTTGCAGCAGCGAATTAAAGTGCAGAGCTCCCTTGTCCACCCTTCCACATGAGAGATGGTAATAAGTAGAAGATTTATGCAGAATGATACAAAGAATTGAAATAAAAATCAATTTTGGAAGTAGCATCCTATCACTTCAAAGATGTATATTCTTGAAATGTTCAATAAAGGTTGGAACTGTTTCAAATTGGCAAGCTTTGGCGCCAAATCACTTCTGGAACATTCTAGAAGGGGTAGTTGAATCGAAACTCACAAGTCAACATAAATGACAAGTTCTGCTACATTGTGACCTCATCGACTCATAGAACGAACTTGAACAGAAATTGTTTCCAGCCCAGCCAGCGCATCTAAAGTTTTGAAAATGTTACCAAACTTGCACTTTTAGTAATTATGTTTTATATCGGCCTAAAGTGCATCAACTTACAAATCTGGTCTAGAATCCAGGCAAGATTCCTTTGGACAGCTGCCCGCACACGTTTTTTGCATAACATTTCTGTACAAATCATTGTCGCATAAAGTTTCGGCAAGTTCCTTGCAATTGCTGCCCAAATCTTCACCGTTATTTCCAATCTGGTCTTCGTGTGGTTCTGAACAACATTTTTTCAAAGTGAAATATGTGAAGTTGGATCAAATCAAAAGTTGGATCCCTTCTAGAATATTCTGCCCAACTTCAGCTTTTCGAATTTTTCATTAGAATTTTGTCCCATTAAACGGCCACTAGAACCTACCAGAAACATCCAATCCTGGCACTTCAGAATTTCCGTTACCAAAGTCATCGCCAGTCTCCTCACCTTCGGAATTGTCAGAGCCATCCACAATTTCCTCCGAGCTACTTTCATTAGATCCATTTTCTGGCAAGTCTTCAGAAGAAACAAAACAAATCGCAAACATAAAAATAAATAAAAAATAAAAACAGTTACAAATTTTTACCATTTTGCAACAGTTTTAACGGGTTTTAGGAAAGTACAAACTTTGAATGTTTCACATACTTATATAAGGCTTGCCAAAGCCTTATATGGTTTATAGCCATATATAACTGTGTATTAACTGACAGACAGTCAGAGAAAGTTAGTGACTGTCACTGCCGGACACTGAGTATAGTTTGTGTGAGTAATGATTTTTAACGTTTATTTTTGACAGTTTATGAGCAATAACTTCCGCTCACGTAAGTATTCTCGGCCATTACTCAATACTACTGTTTTAGACCAAAAATTTTGGCAGGTATTTCGACGGAAATTTGGCTCAACTTTGACTCAAATGTCAACAATTCATTTATTGCGTCACCGACTGTCATAAAAAGCAATTAGGAAAGGTGATGCGTTCTAGGAATTAGCAACAAATATTTACCTTTACATAAATTTAAATACTTTTTAACCAATTTTGAACCTTTGGCATTCATTATTGTCATTCATTTCAAAAGAATGATCGAAATTAATGCTAAAAGTAATTTAATTTGGGCATGGGAAATATCTCTGCGAATCAGAATGAGGTCGGGAGTACCTGCTGATGAGAACATGAAAAATTCATAATAATATGATACCTGTAATAAATTGCACACAGAAAAAAATTTTCGAAATAAAAGGGAAAAGACGGTAAATTTATAACGCAAATTGGCATTGTGTTCTGTGGAAATAAAGAACAAACCTTTGTATATCAAAATTTTTTACGTGTCCAATTTTTTAAGCATGGCGGCATATCACTAGTCGTAGGGCCTATGGATCTATGGACCTAAATTCTGGGAGTTATGGATTGACCGGATACATTTAGCAATTTATGCGTTTTTATCTTTCATTTTATGGCATAGATGGTTTTCAACTATAATTTTCATATTCCCAATTTTAATTTTATTATTTCGTCTAAACCGAATCGTTATTGCTTCCTGAATTTTGTGTACCTTTCACGTGCAAATTACTCACGTCACAACTATTTCCCATTTATGATACTCCCACAAATTTATTCGACGAAACAATCATCGAAAATAATTTCGCCAAACTTTCAATCTATTTATGAGTAAAATTTATGCACCTGTCAATACTTTCCATGGTTCTTCAATAATATTTCGGTGAGTCTCACGGGAGCCAGCACGCACCTGACTTTTAATTGCAATCGATACTGGAAAATCCGTCATCGATAGGGTTGAAAAATTTCGCGTCGTAAGAAAAAAAGTTGAATGCTAACGGTAAAAATGCAGAATATTCGATTTGTATTTTTGGATTGTTTTTTCAAGCTTTTGTTTTTTGTGAAATAATGTGAAAATAACTAAAAGTATGTAAAAGTAGAAATTTGGCATTTTGCCAGCTTTTGGGTCATTTTTTGATTTATTGAATTACATGAGTATATGGGCGCCACGAGTATGATCTTGTATAGGCAAATTAACCGCTTAGTTACTGCGGAGGTAAATTTATGGTAAAGTTAATTTATTAGAGACTTATTCGTTTCTTATAAGATCTGGCTAACCAACTTTGTACTTAGGAATTTGTTCTTGAGACTCCCACCTGCGCGAGATCGGGGTATCCAGCCCACAAAGCTTGTGGAGGTTCTTTGATCTTAAACCAAGGCTTTGAGTTCAATTTGCAACATGCATTGCACTTATACAAATAAAATTTTTATTGCATAAATATTTTTCACATATAATACATTCTAGAACAATTCAATATTCTCGGCCTTATAAAAAATATCCGGTATTAGCACCTGTTGCAGGTCTTTTTGCATAGCTGAGCTGCCATATTTGCATAAAACTCTCGAGTGCAGAATTGACGTTGTACCCATCCCTGGCATCTGAAAATGTTTTTGTTATATTTTTGCTAAAATTTTTCGATTTTGTAATAATTTCACTAAGCCATTCCAACCGAAATTTACCTTTTTAGAAAATTTGCTTAAATTTTGTTTGAAATTTTCATTTTTGGCGCGTCGAAAAATTGGAATAAAATTGTGATTTTTTTACAAATTTTGCCCAAAGCTCAAAAAATCAAAATCTTTCCACGTTCCGCGAAAATTTTCGTTGTAGAACCAAGCTAAAGCTATTGTCAATTTGTCATTGACAATAGTTATGACAATAGCTATTGTCATTGGATTCAAAACACCCTAAAAATCTATCTTTCGAGGTTTTCCTATCCCAAGTCCCCCTGGCAATTTCCCCATCTTAAACTCTAATGCCTAAACCCAACTCACAAGTCATATCTGACATCAAAGCAAGTGTTCTCGCCACAAGAAGTTTTGCAGGATCTCTGCATGATTGAGTGATAAAGTGGATTGTTGCAAAGTCCTTGAACTTGCAGTTGAGGGCAGTTGGCGCCCCAATTACCTGGTATTATACCGTTGGGGCCGGGAACCAAATTATTTCCAAAGGGCAGGCCCGTGTTGATGTTATTCTCGAGACCGGGCCTGTCCGGACGCGGCAGTGCCTCTGCTCCTGGAATTATTTAGTCAATTTTTATCTATTTTAGCCGAATTTCGTTCTAAAAGGTCAACTTTAGCCACGTTCGCAACATTTCCAAGTTAAAAGGTCATAAAATGGCAACATCAGTATCAAACTATGGTTTAAGCTCTGAATTTTTCAGGATAATGCCAGAAAAACTATGTCGTCATATAAAAGAAAACCTAAACGGCGGCCCCTACTGTCGTACTCATCACTACGATCATAACTGTCTTCCTCACTGTCACGGCGCCGACTGCCCAAAGCGGTATCATATCTACCGTCCCGGCCTCGTCGGCCTGGACGATCTCGATCACGACCAGGGCCACGACGGTCTCTTAAAACAGGCAAAATTAATCCTTCGAAAAAACATATATTTCAATTGTAAACTCTAAAAAGGCAAGATTCCATAAAAATGGCACCAAATTTTTCAAATTCCTAGAATTCTTTCTTCTTCGAGACAATATGTACTTTATCTTATGCTTCAGGATACTTAGAACTTAAAATGTTTTACCCTCGCTCATCGTCGTCGTCAATCTCGTTTTCGGAGTCAACTTCAGACTCCTCTTCGCTGTCCTCTCGCCGTCCTCTACCTCGACCTCTACCGCGACGACTGTCGTCAACATATTCAGAGTCGTCGAGGCGACTGTCCGTCGGTCGGCTGTTTGGACCTTTAAAGTACATTAGGATAAAAGGGCTTTGGAATGTTTCAACATTAGGGTGGTCGACGTTTTTAACTGGACTTGATTAGGTTGATGAATATAGGGAACTACTTGAAATGTTGGCCTGAACTCAGCTTAAGCTTATGCTTGAGCAGCAAGTAATGTCTCAAAAAAGGAGTTTAGACGCGGGCTAACTAAATTAGTATTACCGTACTTTCTCTAACTAAACTAGGCTTAATTATTTCACTCTCCCAAATTCAGGTAAAGTTTTTTCTCTAACCACTCACTTTTACACACTATTTCTCTTTCTCTAGGGGAGAGTGCTCAATTATAGGAGGGGCTTAATTAGAGAAAATACGGTAAGTTAGACTTGTGTTATAGTGAAAATGTGTCAAGTCTATCCCAAGTCCAACTAGGCACAAGTCCAACCTTCCGGCCCAAGTCCGCTAAGGCTAGATTGGTCCTGAATCGACCCATGCCGGAAAATCCGACCCCGGCCTGGCCTGGAACGATTCTTTTGTCGGGACCAAGGATTTTTGAGCTTTTCAAAAGTATCGAAAATTGGGCTCATACGAATCGGGTCCAGTTAAACTACAAAATACTTACCGTTATTCAGACATTTCAAAGATAAAGCTTACCTTCCAAATCGTTGTCATCTACCCGACCGTCACCGTCGATATCTCGATCAGGAGGAGGTAGTCCGTCACGATCTTCTGGATCATCTCGATCTTTTATTCCCGGGCCATTTTCATCGGGATCTTCTTGACCGCAGAATATGGTAGGAATTAAAAATATCATAAATATTGCAATAAAATAGTTGCTATACATTTTTGGTTTCTGGAATTTTCAAGCCTGAAAAAAGTATTGGTTGTAGCTAAAGTTCTAGGCTAGTTTGTACAAAGCAATATTTAGTAACTTTTCGGTGCACTGAGTCTGAAAGGGAAAACGATAGAGTATTTTTTGGGCCAATCAGAAGAAGTTGTTTGTTTTTCTTCTAACGCAATTTTCACTTTTTCCGTTTTTTCGCGTCAGGACCACATCTCTTCAAAAATTTTATTTTCGCTAGAAAAATATTTCTATCGAGTTTTTGGCTACACTCTATTAGAATTTTGCATTTGTTTATGCTTGGTCCTACGACGAAAACGTATACATGGCTAAGAAACGGCCCTAGAACGTACTAGACGAATTAGATATTAAACGAGTTACTTATTAAAAATAAAATTAAAAACGAATTTAAAATTTCCAATTTTTAAATACAAAATGAAAAATGCGAAATCTTTGGCATTCTCCAAAATGAGCTTCTTTTTGAGAAAATATATTTATTTCAAACATGGTTAATATCAATCCAAACCTAAAAAACTGGTATCGATTATTATTTCAACCACAATTTTCGCCGCAAAAACAAAATTGACGCAAACAAAATCCTGGAAGATCCCGAACTAAAACCGCAAAGCGCAAAACTAACAAAGCGACCTTTCCAGCGTCAATCTTTTATATTATTTTCGAAATCGCTTCCCATTTATTGAAATGAGCAAAAAGTTTTTCCACAGCTGGCAGAGTCCAAACATAAGCATTGGAAGGAAGCAGGAGATGTGCTTCGGAAAGAATAAATCCTGGATAGATCCTGGCTCTGTTCGGGCCAAAAATGACTCACAAGCTGGAAAGATCTGAGCCAAGCAAGTCATCCAGGTTAAGAGCGCCAGGTGAAACTTTTAATTGGAAGGCAAAATATTTAATTCGTCACACAAATTTTGGATCAAAAATAGTTTTTTGATATTCTAGAATATTTTATTGACTTGAGAAAATATTCAAATTAGTGTAAACTTTTCGAAAAAAGAGAAAAATTAGACGGAAATGAAATTATGGAATAACTCACCTTTTCATTTTAAGCTAAAATTTAGATTCGAAAACACATTTTTGCAGCAAAATTAGTTTTTGGCGCAATTTTTCCCTGAAGAGTGTAAAATTCTTTTAAATGAGTGAAATTTTTTGAAAAATTTCGGAACTTTCACTTTCAGCCAATAATTTTACAATTATTCGTACGACTTCTGGGGCCAACCATGCAAATGGCTTTGCTTAGATAAGACAGGCCAAGCTTTTTAAAGTAATTGTTCTCAAATCTTTTGAGATCGGGTCGAAATTCGATAAAAACAAACCCCACAGAACAACAAGAATTATTTTTATTAACACCAACGCATTCAATACTTACAATAAGAATAAAATTTTATAAAAAATTCTTCAAGAACTTTGCATTCTTTTAACAGAATCCACAGGTATGTGCGCAATGTTCTTCCTTATCGCCTTCGGTGTAAAATTTGCTATCGCAGAATTGATGATATTCGTCCCATATCGGGCAGCTAAAACTTCATAAAGTAATATACGATCTGAATCATTTAAAAAATTGATTTTGTTTAGTTTTACGAAAATCCAAGGAAAAATTTTCCAGGGAATTCTTTTGATAAAATATCTAAAGGATTTAAGTGAGGTGAAAACTTAAGTATTCTTGCTCAGGAAGCTGGATCTTTAATTCAGCTTTCGAATAGCTTCAGCAAAAAAAATCAGAATGGAGATTTTAAATGTCATCTTGGCAGCTTTTTGTGTAAATAAACACATTTTTTGGCAAAAAGTGGTTTTTGGTGTATTTTTCCAACATTTCTTCAAAAACTAGCTAAGATCGCGCACCTGTCCCACTTGTCTTGACATCCGCTGTGTTGCCCGTGGCTTTCGCTCTCATGACTGTCTGCGTGCCCCTCTTCATTACCTTCCGTAGCTTCGCCCTCCTCATGATGGTCATCGCTCTCCGGCTCATGACCACCTTCGCTAGTCTCAGGATGCGGCTCAGGCTCTTGACTATGGGCATTTTCCAAGGGTTCCGAAGAAACTGGAGCCACTATTCCGGATCCGAGGTCATCCCCCAAGAGCTCAGCTCCAGGCTCTTGCTCCGATCCTTCTCCAGTGGGACTGTGCTGAGCCTCCTTTTCTTCTTCCGGGGTTAGTTGGGAGTTGTCGGCTTGAGCTGGCTTGGATTTGTCTAGTGCAGCGCTAGTGCGAGTCTTCTCGTTGGATACGGGAGCTAAAGTTCGTAAGGAATAAAGGGCAAGCAATGTTTCTTGAGCCATGTTCAAATTGGCAAATTTGTTCTAGAACATTCTAGAAGGGCAAGTAATTGCTCAAATTAATGCTGAGATACTGTGCTTTTGAACGAGCCATTACTCGGTCTTCTAGAATGTTCCAAAACATACCTCGAGAATGTTCCTAGAAAATTTTAGAACTGTCCATATTCTTCTAGACTATTCAAGGCTGATTTAAAATATTTTAATGAAAAGCTAAGACCGACTGGAGGGTTTTATTAGAGGTTACGTTTTCATTAAAGGGCCTATCGTAGGTTACGTTTTCATTAAAGGGCCTATCGTAGGTTACGTTTTCATTAATCGGCCTATCGTAGGTTACGTTTTCATTAAAGGGCCTATCGTAGGTTACGTTTTGATTAATCGGCCTATCGTAGGTTACGTTTTCATTAAAGGGCCTATCGTAGGTTACGTTTTGATTAATCGGCCTATCGTAGGTTACGTTTTCATTAAAGGGCCTATCGTAGGTTACGTTTTGATTAATCGGCCTATCGTAGGTTACGTTTTCATTAAAGGGCCTATCGTAGGTTACGTTTTGATTAATCGGCCTATCGTAGGTTACGTTTTGATTAATCGGCCTATCGTAGGTTACGTTTTCATTAAAGGGCCTATCGTAGGTTACGTTTTGATTAATCGGCCTATCGTAGGTTACGTTTTGATTAATCGGCCTATCGTAGGTTACGTTTTGATTAATCGGCCTATCGTAGGTTACGTTTTCATTAAAGGGCCTATCGTAGGTTACGTTTTGATTAATCGGCCTATCGTAGGTTACGTTTTCATTAAAGGGCCTATCGTAGGTTACGTTTTGATTAATCGGCCTATCGTAGGTTACGTTTTCATTAAAGGGCCTATCGTAGGTTACGTTTTGATTAATCGGCCTATCGTAGGTTACGTTTTGATTAATCGGCCTATCGTAGGTTACGTTTTGATTAATCGGCCTATCGTAGGTTACGTTTTCATTAAAGGGCCTATCGTAGGTTACGTTTTGATTAATCGGCCTATCGTAGGTTACGTTTTCATTAAAGGGCCTATCGTAGGTTACGTTTTGATTAATCGGCCTATCGTAGGTTACGTTTTGATTAAAGGGCCTATCGTAGGTTACGTTTTCATTAAAGGGCCTATCGTAGGTTACGTTTTGATTAATCGGCCTATCGTAGGTTACGTTTTCATTAAAGGGCCTATCGTAGGTTACGTTTTGATTAATCGGCCTATCGTAGGTTACGTTTTGATTAATCGGCCTATCGTAGGTTACGTTTTGATTAATCGGCCTATCGTAGGTTACGTTTTCATTAAAGGGCCTATCGTAGGTTACGTTTTGATTAAAGGGCCTATCGTAGGTTACGTTTTCATTAAAGGGCCTATCGTAGGTTACGTTTTGATTAAAGGGCCTATCGTAGGTTACGTTTTCATTAAAGGGCCTATCGTAGGTTACGTTTTGATTAAAGGGCCTATCGTAGGTTACGTTTTGATTAAAGGGCCTATCGTAGGTTACGTTTTCATTAAAGGGCCTATCGTAGGTTACGTTTTGATTAAAGGGCCTATCGTAGGTTACGTTTTCATTAAAGGGCCTATCGTAGGTTACGTTTTGATTAAAGGGCCTATCGTAGGTTACGTTTTGATTAATCGGCCTATCGTAGGTTACGTTTTCATTAAAGGGCCTATCGTAGGTTACGTTTTCATTAAAGGGCCTATCGTAGGTTACGTTTTCATTAAAGGGCCTATCGTAGGTTACGTTTTCATTAAAGGGCCTATCGTAGGTTACGTTTTCATTAAAGGGCCTATCGTAGGTTACGTTTTGATTAATCGGCCTATCGTAGGTTACGTTTTGATTAAAGGGCCTATCGTAGGTTACGTTTTGATTAAAGGGCCTATCGTAGGTTACGTTTTGATTAATCGGCCTATCGTAGGTTACGTTTTGATTAAAGGGCCTATCGTAGGTTACGTTTTGATTAAAGGGCCTATCGTAGGTTACGTTTTGATTAATCGGCCTATCGTAGGTTACGTTTTCATTAAAGGGCCTATCGTAGGTTACGTTTTAAAATTTAAGACCATGGGGACCATTAGAGCAGAAAAAATGTCTTACCTGCATTCAATGCATTGCTCAGCACAAAGCTTAATAACATCAAGACAGCCCAGGCGGAGGTCATTTTGGATCGCTGTGAGGATTTGGAGATTTATTCTAGTTCTAGAACAATCGAGAAGCGCAAATTATGGTAAGTTGTTTCGATTCTGTTATTTTATAGCGCTCTCTTAGACAGAAAATATTTGATTTTTGCGTAGCCCACGCACATTTTATCGTTACACCTGTCAAGTGTATCCATAAATGGACATTCTGGATGACCTATATCTGCGTGATGAGATGCCGGAAAGTCTGGAATGGCAGTAAATTTGACTTGCTCACGCTCAAATTGGTCATAGTTTGCTTTAAAACTGTATTTGTTTCCAGGAATAGACCACCCGCTCAGTTTGGTATCCTGAAAATATATCCGGGTAATGAGTCATAGTCTATTAGGGGCGGGTGCTGAGCAAAATATAATCTCTGCGGAGGAGTGAATAAAGGTCAAATAGAATGACTGACTGAATGCATGTCTTGAGTAAATAATGGTAAGATACCGTAAGACCTCTTCTAGAACCCCTTCTAATGCAATATCCCTATATGGTATGTTGGAAAATACCTCCCTGGTACTAAACCCAAAGACTAAAAGAATTGTTCTATGGAAGTTAGTGCGATTCATACTTGAGATTAATTCAAGACCACTCTTCATGTGCAACAGAGCTGCTCCCGGATGCCCCCTGATGTGCAAGCAGCGAGTGAGCGGCAAGTTGCATCTGTAAACTCAACTGTTCACCTTTAAACCAGTTCATGATTAGGCGTTACCATTTGTGCCCTATTTTGGGCATTTTGGGGCCAAGTAGGTCCTGCTAACTGGTATTGTTTGTAAAGACGCGGCATTTTTCACTTCATCCAAAAATGCTCCGTTTTTCAAAGAATGCACCAATTTCAGAGTCAATCATTTAAGGCTTAACAAGTCTTGGGCTTTAGGCGAACTGGACATCATCCAGACATTTTCCAACAGGGCGGAAAGTGTCTAGGTCGGAACAGTTGGTGCTGCTTTTTAAGTGGCACTGATTTTGATCATTGTCCTATATATTTTTAGGACCATATATTTTTGAAACTAGAGAATTTCTAGTTCTCAGAAATGTATACTTAGCTTTTCAGATAACAACCAATTCAAGACTGGGAAGGTAAGCATATTCTATCACTAGTCCTCGGACTTTTGGTTTTCATTCTCGAATTTTTAGCTGATTAAATACGTTAAAACCTTACAACTTTTGCGTCAAATTTTGTGAATTCTCTGTTTTTTTCTTATTTCCACTTCCGTTCTAATCAATAATCTTTAAATATTAGTTTTTAACTTTCTTTCCAAACCAATATTTCCTAAAGAAAGAATATTGCCTCAAGAACGTCAAAGCGGTCTTGTCTGATCTTATGTTTGCAAAGAAAGTTTTCTGACAGAATTCTCATTCAAATTTGCGCAAAGATTTTGAGCCGGCGACTTTTCGCCAAATCGGTTTTGAAAATTCGTTTCCATGAGACGAAATGAATCAGCGGCTTCCTTTTCTCGCAACTTTCCTCCGCTCAATGAAATATTTATGCGCACTCTCGCGAACATTGTCATCGTTTTTGCTTGCAAAATTGTATTCAGCTCTTTTTCGGGCTTTTGCGTAATTTTCGATACTTTTCTACTCTAATTTTTATTTGGATTCTAAATTTTTATTGGATTTTAATTACTATAATTGCTTTACCTTTAAAAGAAACAAATTTTTAGGTGACAGAAAGTCTTGAAATACGTGAAAAAATGATATACCTGGAGAAATTATCATTTTTCTTGTCATTTTGGCATTTTCATCCGAGATTATTGTCAAAATTGTTAGGACCTTGGGGAAGTTTAGTAACTTTTTCTCGCAACTTTCCTCCGCTCAATGAAATATTTATGCGCACTCTCGCGAACATTGTCATCGTTTTTGCTTGCAAAATTGTATTCAGCTCTTTTTCGGGATTTTGCGTAATTTTCGATACTTTTCTACTCTAATTTTTATTTGGATTCTAAATTTTTATTGGATTTTAATTACTATAATTGCTTTACCTTTAAAAGAAACAAATTTTTAGGTGACAGAAAGTCTTGAAATACGTGAAAAAATGATATACCTGGAGAAATTATCATTTTTCTTGTCATTTTGGCATTTTCATCCGAGATTATTGTCAAAATTGTTAGGACCTTGGGGAAGTTTAGTAAATTATGAAACATTCTTCGTTGTTTCAATAATATTAGTAATCATTTCAACGATCTAAGTTTTTACTTTTGGGAGTGTGAATTGATTTTCGCCCGAATTCGATTTGGGACAAGTCCTTGATCCAAGATTGGGCCAAAATTCTTACAACAAAACCTAGAGTTGGGCCTACGCTTAAGCACAAATCGATTCAGGCTAGCCCGAATCAATTAACGCCGTATTGTTTTTTCTCAATTAAAAATATCGCATTGAAATTAATTTTCCTTTAAAATTTTCCAATTTAATCTCAGGTGAAATTCAGGCAATCCATGGACGGCTCGCCAGTGGCCCAATGGAGTTGCCAACAATGCACTTTGCTCAACAGCGTCCAGAGCGAAAGATGTCGCGCGTGCAGTTTTCCCAATCCGCTCATGAACAAACGAGACAGCTCAATTTTTGGAAAGCTGAAACGTTAGTTTTTTTCTCTTTGAAAAATACGTAAAAATTTAAAAAAAATTTCAGTGCCGACGTTTTCACTGACTTCAGCGATAGAAAAAATAGACTCCGCTCTCGATCTCATCACCGGCTCTCCATATTCTCCAAGGTACGACATGCCGGTGGCCCGTCCAATTGGCCCAGGTGAATGGCACTGTCAAAACTGCTCCCAAATAAATCAGGAAGTCCAGCATCCGAGAATGTGCCCGTGGTGCAATTTTGACAGACTGAATGGTAAGACATTGGATTTGTAGGGAATGACGTCAATATCTATGAATAGGAAAAAAACTATAGTATATAAAATGTCTGTATGTATAGGTACATATTCTCGAGTTGGAGATTGAAATTTGCCCCACTTTGATTACCCTGATCTTTGATCTCTTAATAAGGAAACACGACAGTTTGTTTCCATCCGTTTTGCCTCCCGATACGTTTCTCGAACATATGTATTAACCGGACTAGATTCTAGAAGGTTTTTGTATCGTAAGTCCCGGAAATTATGGGACCTTCTAGATGACTCCAGAATATTCGTGAACCATTAGCATCGTTATTTTATGTATTTAAAGCTACTATTTTGGGACGAATAAGTAGTCGTCTCATGGAAGAAATCATAAAGCGAGAATGTCCTGCAGTTAAATTACTGGAGCTTATGGAATTTTAAAAGTTTTCGACTCCTTATATCTGTATTATTTTCAGACGCGGCCCATTTGGCCTGGATGTGCGCGAAATGCGGCTTGAAGCAGCCGGCTGCGCCTCTCAACTTCAAGTGTCCCTTATGTCGATCAAAGTCGAGCCGGATGCCCAGCAGAGGAACGTCGGCTAGCATGGTTCATCACAATTTTTATTACTTCGAAAACATAAAATTGATTCTGCCAAATTTTAGCCTCGCCTCGACCAAATTCACACGAATGGCCTGCAGGTGTCACCTCAACCTTCGACATCGAATCAAATGCCGATGTCGGAGAATGTTGCGGAAACGAGCCAAATCTGCAAAGATGTTGTGGCGTTTTGCAAGTGTGTGGTTTGGATTGATTACTTAGCCTCACTATGAAGTGAATAGAGGTGCAATATTATATTGCATCATGTATCGTTAGGTTTTCTCCAGCCTATCCAAAATCTGTAAAAAGCAGGAATTTAGATATAAAGTTGACAAGGTGATCTTTATCAGATTTGTGACAAAGATAGTGTTAACAGATCAAAAAGAGAAAAATCAATAATTCCTAAAAATTGACAAAATAAATGTTTAAAGAGCAGACATACATTTGGAATTGTTTTTACAATTTTGGTCGTAAATCTGATACAGATGATTCTATGTTAACTTTATTCTTATATTCTAACTCTTTTTATAGATTTTCGATAGGCTGGAGAAAACCTGATGGAACTTGATGTAATAGAATATTGCACCACTTATCGGACTTTTGAATCTGCACCAAAAATTGCACATTACATTTCACCATTTTTCGTGGAAATTTGATGAAAACTAGATGGAATTGGGTTTTATTTGGTGCGAATTCAAAAATTTGGTTCAAACATCTGAAACTTGGCACAGTAGCAGGAAAATTGTTGTTACAGTAATTTTTCTGAACAACATACTGAAAATTCCTGAAAAACGACTTCAAAAATCGATATTGTGTCAAAAATTTCCGTAAAACATGAATTCAAATTACCGCGAAATTTTTAATAAAAAATTATGATCGAGTCCTTTTCAGAGCCAACAACCAAACTTTCGTGGACGACGGCTTCCCGCACTCCTCGCGCTCCATCGGCTCGATGAATATGCTCGAAAGAAGAGACTTGTCTATTGTTTGGCTGAGACCACACCAGATTGTGACTCGAGATGGGCGCATTTACCGCTGGTCCGTTTTCAACGACCCTCAGCCGACGGACATCGAGCAAGGCGCCTTGGGAAATTGCTGGTTTTTATCGGCTCTGGCGGTGGTCGCGGAAAGGCCGGATATCCTGGAGAAGATTGTGATCACCAGAGAGTTCAGTCACTATGGGGTTTATGAGATAAGGTAAGCAATTAGGTGATTTTTTGAGATAGCAATTGATAGAAATTAGTTGCGGACTTTGTAGAATGGTTCGAAATTGTCTGCTGAACATTCTAGAAGCATTTTTTTGGTATATTCCAAGAAAATTAACCAGTTCTTGAATTTTGTTGGAAGAAGTGACTGAAACTAGTATAAATTATTTGCTCCAAGAACGTTCTAGATGTTTAAATTTATTTCAAGAATGTTCTAGATGTTCTTTAGATACATTTTATGCCACTTTTTTTTCAAATTAATTTGAATTCCATTTCAGACTATGCGTCGATGGAATTTGGCAATCGGTGGTGCTCGACGATTTCTTCCCATGTCACCAAAAAAGCAAAACCATGGTTTTTGCGGTCGGAAGAAATAATCAGGTAAGTTTTTTCCTCAAATGTTTAGTAATTTACCTTTAAAACCAAAAATTTCAGCTATGGGTGTCCTTGATCGAGAAAGCACTGGCCAAAATGTATGGAAACTATGCCGCGCTCAGGGCCGGAAGATCCTACGAAGGCCTCTCGACGTTGACCGGAGCTCCAAGTCAATACTTATCACTTGAGCCGGACGACGAGGATACCGGGCCCGGATTCGGGATCCCGACTTTGGACTTGGTCTGGGCCCAATTGCTTAGCGCCATGGAGGCCAGATTCTTGATGGGATGCAGTTGTGGAGCTGGAAAACGGCATGTCGATGAGGAAAAGTACAAAAAGATGGGACTGATGTCAAGACACGCCTACAGCATTTTGGATGTTAGGCAGGTGGATAATCACAGGTGAAATTTTTTGGTTGGTCGGTACACCTCAGAAAGCAGTTTTTTATTTTCTGGTAGCTTGAAAAAAGAGTGCCAAAAATGGTCTAAAAAGATAAAATTCTCGAATTGCCTGACGAAATGTTCAACATCCATTTCAGATTGCTCCGCCTTCGTAATCCCTGGGGCACTTTTGTTTGGCTAGGTGACTTTGGCCACGGCTGGACCGGATGGAATCAAGAATTGCGAGCTCGACTTGGGTCTGACAGCACTCAACCGGGCACATTTTGGATACCTTTTGAACAATTTGCTCAATATTTTGACTCTGTGGACATTGCTCAGATTCGAGAGCATTCCGGATGGACGGACACGAGATATTTGCTGGACATCGGATGGGATGAGCAAAAATGCAGGTGAGTTTCGGGATTCTTGATATTACCTGGCAAATTTGTAATTTGAATTTTTTAGAGTGGTGAAAGTGACGATAACCGAGCCCACGGAAATTTGCGTGACTGTGTACCAAAGGAATGCGCGGACTATGCTGGACCAGGTAAGGACAGTTAACCGATATTGGTTTACCTTTCGGTTAAGATCTTCTAAGGTCGAATCGAAAGAAATTATGTCTTCTGTAAATATTTTTGTATCTTTCGAATCAAGAATATTAACATTGTTGCATTTGCAGGTCGACGCCATGATTCTAATCCACAAAGAAGACCCTTCGATGCCACACTTCCCTGCTGAATTGTTAGCCAGGTCGCCGAGAAAGATCCAGGCTAGCGTCAGAACCGAGGACGTCTTTCTGCAGCCGGGAGAGTACATCGTCTGTGTGGTCTCTTTTTCCAAATTTGGTGACGCGAAGACCATTCCCGGCACCGTTGTCATTCACTGCTCGAAGAGAGTCTTTTCCGAGCTTTTACCAGTTCCACTGGTAGCCTTGCAGAAGTCGATGATCAATTTGATGTTGAAGGAGGGAAACGCTGAAGAGGTGAGATTTTTTATGTAGATCAGAAAATTAGTGTAGGGAAATTTAAATGCCGAAAGAATCCCTTCTAGAATGTTCCAGAAGCAGTGATCGGAAGCAGACAATATCTATGAAAAACTACAGTATAGTTTCTCCTAAATATTGACTGCTTCGGTTTGTTGCTTTGGAAAATTCTAGAAGAATAATGGCTCAGATTGTTGCTAAGACATGAAAATTTCGATTGGCTATTACTTAACTTTCTAGAATGTTCCAGAAGCAGTGAACATAACGATATTTGTTTCTAGACCACGCCCGGAAGCATGATGCGCGTTTTGACTCATGAATTTGCGGGGCTCGCGATAATGGTGGATAATATGAATCGAAGTTACTGTTTACAGGTAAGATTTACCTTCAAATTTTTTCTTGTTTAATGTGCATGATTTACAGGTCCATTCCGACTGTCAGAACTCCACAAATGTTCTCGCGACTCGATGCGCTTTGGTCAGCGCCGATTCAGTTCCACCTCTTCACAGACAGGTATTCGAGATCAAATTTTGACTGGGTTCTAAACGTCTCCAACAAACAATGAAAAAAATTTTCATTTCTTTCATAAAATTATATAAAAACCCCTACAAAAATCAAACGTTTCCCATGTCCTCGGGCACAAAATTATAATTGTGCTGAACATTTCCGGTATGGTTTCTGTTGGCCTCTAGATAAATTCTCCTGCTAATTTCCTCTCCAACTACTATCCCCCTCAAGAATTTTCCAACGTAATCCTCGGGAATACCTTCAGAGATCTGTAGAGAAATTTCTGAATGCAGAATGTCACCAAAATTTTCAAGGGAAAATTTCCGTTCACTTTTCTTTAGAATGCCACACATAAGATTTTTGACTTCAGATTGTCACAGTGCTCACCCACTTCGAGCCTTCCCAAGCATTTATGGTGAGTCATCGATTGATGCAGCGCAGCACTCCGTTCGCTCAGCTCAGGGACTTTGCGCCGCCGGCATTGAAGGACAGTCAAAACTTCCCTGCGCTTTCAACTCAGGCGATGGTCACTTTGCATGCGCCAGTGCCACTTT
This sequence comes from Ditylenchus destructor, assembly GCA_022814885.1. Classification (NCBI taxonomy): domain Eukaryota; kingdom Metazoa; phylum Nematoda; class Chromadorea; order Rhabditida; family Anguinidae; genus Ditylenchus; species Ditylenchus destructor. The sequence goes on along the minus strand of JAKKPZ010000022.1, from coordinate 752,633 downwards.
ATATGTAAAGATGTTGCGGAATACTTATGTAAATGTTTCATTTTTGACCTTTTAATTTGATATTTGATTTTGTGATCATTGATCTTTCGGCATTTTCTGGTAAAATTGTGATTGGTAAAATGTTTCACTTGTAAAATGTTCAATGCTTGTGATAAAAATTGACGTCGCTTTCAATATTTTCTAGATTTTTCTAGTAATTTTTTATGTTGATTCTCATTATGTCTATATGTACAATATTCTGGGGAAAAGATCTAGAAAAATCGTAGAATGTCAAAAAAGATTGAAAACGAGAATTTGGATCGAGATACCGTTACATTGAAAAGAATCCACTTGATCTTTGGTCTCTATTCCAATACTATACTTGATTATTAATTTCGAGCATTTTATTTCAATTTTGCTATGCACTTAAAACTTTCACTTGTTGTGATACATCAATTGCTTTACATATTTGGCAACTTACTGAACAACTAGCTGCGGGGCGGCTCCGCCGCCGCAGCTAGCTTAAAGATTATAATATTAATCATCATGTTCTTATGCATTTTTCTTAGCCATAAGTAATGCACATTTTCATTGAACATACTTTTAAGGGGCACAAAAAGGATACCATGATTAAAAAATGGTATTCTCCTGTGAGTGAAATAATTCAACTTAAAAGCATATTAAAATTATGCTTAAGCATAACATGCATTACAAACTGTTACACGCCATGAACATGGTTAGTTTCAACCAAAACGATGCGGCTTCGCCGCACCGTGTTGGTTGAAACATTTGGGCGCGGCTACGCCGCGCCCGTGTCTTACATTCCGTACATGCCATGTCATACATGCTTACATTCGCGTAGTATGCTTACAGAAGGAATTCAAATTTTGAATTTCAAATCTGACTTCGGATTCAGCATGGTCGAAAAACCCTGCGTACCAATTTTCAGCGTTTAAGGTGCATTGGAACGAAAAATCACTTTTTTGGCCAAAAAGTGGCTTTTTGGCATAAAAAATTTAAAAAATGGCCATTTTAAAAAATGTAAAAAGCAAAGATGTCCGCCATAGCCTTAAAAATTTTATAAAAAGAGAATTGGAATTTTTCCACCTTTAAAAAGCCTTGAAAATCGAAAAATGCATTTTGGCGCGAATTCAAATTTTGAATTCCAAATCTGACTTCGGATTCGGATTCAGCATGGTCGAAAACCCCTGCGTACCAATTTTCAGCGTTTAAGGTGCATTAGAACGAAAAATCACTTTTTTGGCCAAAAAGTGGCTTTTTGGCATAAAAAATTTAAAAAATGGCCATTTTAAAAAATGTAAAAAGCAAAGATGTCCGCCATAGCCTTAAAAATTTTATAAAAAGAGAATTGGAATTTTTCCACCTTTAAAAAGCCTTGAAAATCGAAAAATGCATTTTGGCGCGAATTCAAATATTCAAAAAAATCATTTCACATTTTTGTCAACATCAGAATTTCATGAGGATCATTTAAAAAAAAAGATCATGGAAAAATACCCATTGGATCATCCGCTACAAACCTGACAACGTCACATAAGCGTAATACTTAAAAGAAGGCCCCTGCGTACCAATTTTCAGCGTTTAAGGTGCATTAGAACGAAAAATCACTTTTTTGGCCAAAAAGTGGCTTTTTGGCATAAAAAATTTAAAAAATGGCCATTTTAAAAAATGTAAAAAGCAAAGATGTCCGCCATAGCCTTAAAAATTTTATAAAAATAGAGTTGGAATTTTTCCCCCTTTAAAAAGCCTTGAAAATCGAAAAATGCATTTTGGCGCGAATTCAAATTTTGAATTGCGAATCTGACTTCGGATTCAGCATGGTCGAAAACCCCTGTTTACCAATTTTCAGCGTCTCAGATGCATTGGAACGAAAAATCACTTTTTTTGGCCAAAAAGTGGCTTTTTTGCGTAAAAAATTAGAAAAATGGCCATTTAAAAAAATGTAAAAAGCAAAGATGTCCGCCATAGCCTTAAAAATTTTATAAAAATAGAATTGGAATTTTTCCCCCTTTAAAAAGCCTTGAAAATCGAAAAATGCATTTTGGCGCGAATTCAAATATTCAAAAAAATCATTTCACATTTTTGTCAACATCAGAATTTCATGAGGATCATTTAAAAAAAAGATCATGGAAAAATACCCATTGGATCATCCGCTACAAACCTGACAACGTCACATAAGCGTAATACTTAAAAGAAGGCCCCTGCGTACCAATTTTCAGCGTTTAAGGTGCATTGGAACGAAAAATCACTTTTTTGGCCAAAAAGTGGCTTTTTGGCATAAAAAATTTAAAAAATGGCCATTTTAAAAAATGTAAAAAGCAAAGATGTCCGCCATAGCCTTAAAAATTTTATAAAAATTTAAGGTGCATTGGAACGAAAAATCACTTTTTTGGCCAAAAAGTGGCTTTTTGGCATAAAAAATTAAAAAAATGGCCATTTTAAAAAATGTAAAAAGCAAAGATGTCCGCCATAGCCTTAAAAATTTTATAAAAATAGAATTGGAATTTTTCCCCCTTTAAAAAGCCTTGAAAATCGAAAAATGCATTTTGGCGCGAATTCAAATATTCAAAAAAATCATTTCACATTTTTGTCAACATCAGAATTTCATGAGGATCATTTAAAAAAAAAGATCATGGAAAAATACCCATTGGATCATCCGCTACAAACCTGACAACGTCACATAAGCGTAATACTTAAAAGAAGGCCCCTGTTTACCAATTTTCAGCGTCTCAGATGCATTGGAACGAAAAATCACTTTTTTTGGCCAAAAAGTGGCTTTTTTGCGTAAAAAATTAGAAAAATGGCCATTTAAAAAAATGTAAAAAGCAAAGATGTCCGCCATAGCCTTAAAAATTTTATAAAAATAGAATTGGAATTTTTCCCCCTTTAAAAAGCCTTGAAAATCGAAAAATGCATTTTGGCGCGAATTCAAATATTCAAAAAAATCATTTCACATTTTTGTCAACATCAGAATTTCATGAGGATCATTTAAAAAAAAGATCATGGAAAAATACCCATTGGATCATCCGCTACAAACCTGACAACGTCACATAAGCGTAATACTTAAAAGAAGGCCCCTGCGTACCAATTTTCAGCGTTTAAGGTGCATTGGAACGAAAAATCACTTTTTTGGCCAAAAAGTGGCTTTTTGGCATAAAAAATTTAAAAAATGGCCATTTTAAAAAATGTAAAAAGCAAAGATGTCCGCCATAGCCTTAAAAATTTTATAAAAATTTAAGGTGCATTGGAACGAAAAATCACTTTTTTGGCCAAAAAGTGGCTTTTTGGCATAAAAAATTAAAAAAATGGCCATTTTAAAAAATGTAAAAAGCAAAGATGTCCGCCATAGCCTTAAAAATTTTATAAAAATAGAATTGGAATTTTTCCCCCTTTAAAAAGCCTTGAAAATCGAAAAATGCATTTTGGCGCGAATTCAAATATTCAAAAAAATCATTTCACATTTTTGTCAACATCAGAATTTCATGAGGATCATTTTAAAAAAAAGATCATGGAAAAATACCCATTGGATCATCCGCTACAAACCTGACAACGTCACATAAGCGTAATACTTAAAAGAAGGGATACTGTAACGAATTTTGTTTTATATTTTTGCGCAATAAAGGCATTTCATCCGGACTGGTTATCGCTAAAAGTGCAAACGTGAAAAAATATTTTGGAGAACGCCTGAATTGGAACAATGTGCTTGGTAGAAAATTCTGAGATTATATAAGCTTTTGAATTCCAGAACGTTTGCTAACAATCCCAAATTTGAAAAAATTTCAAAAAATTAAATGTGATTCGTTCTCATCCGACATTCTTGACGCCATTCTTGATCTTTTTTGTCGAAACTAACCGATATTTTTACTCAAAATATATATTTGGTGAGTAATTTTACAAAATGTCTAGTGAATTATAGAATTTCAAAAAGATTTATTAGCGGCAACAATCATTTTTCGTAAAAGTGTCTGTGTAGTTCAATGCGAGTGAGTCAAGTAATCGGTACAGGAGGTTAAAGGTTCTGATCTGCTCCACGCACAAACATTTCTCTTGTGGTTTTTCTAATGCCTGTGATGTTTACTCAACGCTTGGACGTATTGCTACTTTGTAGCATGCCGAAAATTTATATATCCTGAGGCATGGGTGAATACTCAATGAGATTTTTGGATTTGAAATCAGTTTTCAAGAAAGTTTTTCGAATTAGCACAGGATTGGAGATTGGAGAGACGATGTTCCAGCATTTCGATGGTTTTGGGTCTTGGGATTTCTGATCCAAAGATCCTGGATTTGGCGTTATCTTTCAACTTTGGTCTATGGCAATACCCAAAGTTGGTTCACATATGGGTTTAATTCATTCTCTAGACTTCGTAAGTGTGACTTTTTATAGTCAGAATTCTCGGATGATCTGGCATTGAAGAGCAAGCTACCTTGGTATTGGTTCAAGGAAGGCTTACGATGGTACCGTTTTCTGGCGTTTTGTTCGTCTTAGCTTTTGGACACTTTTTATGATTATCTTCCAAAATTTTGAAGTTTTTTGGACAAAATAGACGATTTTCGGCCAAATACGAATCAAGGAAAGTTTTGGGCAAACCTCAAGATCTCAAGCCGTAGGATAAAGATGTCATGGAATCTGAGATTAGAGTCTCATTGTCGAGCAATATTTTATATTTAGAAGTTTCTATCTCGAATTGTGTTGGAGATTTGTAACATTTTTGCCAAATCTGAAAGAAGTATATTTTATGTTGCACTTTTATATTACCTTTTTTCTTGACTATCAATCGAGTGGAAGTCCAATGGCTTATATATTATAAACAATTCGCATCATTGAAAAATTGACAGACAAACTGTTCAATCCAGAGAGAAAAGCGGAGGAAAACTGTGAAATACTTCTGTGCTTCCTTGCCAGAGAAACAGAGAGAACGAAAAATTCTGCCTGACAGCCTTTCTTTTATATCACCGGCAAGGGTTTTGGAACAAAATCGATCGAAAACTGTCGGGAGTGTGCGTCCGTCATTCCTCTCACCTTGCTTCCCAGTCATCATTTTTTGCGCTGTTGGCTTGCGGTTCTATATATGGATTGGGAATGTTAGGCGGTGTGTCGAAGACATTTTGCTTAGGACGTTAGTATGGCAACTTATTTGTTGCCTAAAGGTGTATTGATATGATACTACATTTCTATTACCTATTTTTACTAGTTATTTAGTTATTACTATGGGATCTCGTTATAGTTCGGAACTCGTTTTGGTTCCGACCTCGAAATAGTGCGGTTTTGGCCAAAAACCTGCGCAAATTTGACGATCAATTACAAATTTGAAGAGGATTTTCCCTCGATATAATAAACAGCTATGTAATAAATCGAGGTAGGGAGTTAATATGGCAACTTATTTGTTTATGCCTACTTATCATAGCCTAATGATGCTATGATATGTTACAATGGTCTAGTCTGGATCAACTACTGGACTTCGTTATAGTCTTGTCCAGGATTAATTGCCCTGCGGGCATGAAGATTATTTTATCGAATTATTGCACTATTATATTACTCACATCAAGAAATCTCTGAGCTTCATTTCCAGGCATCATTTTCCGTTGTATGCCTGCGATTCTAACGGAAACAGTTTGGAATTGGGAACAAAACATTGGAAACAAACCGTTTGTCTAAGCGATTTTGGCTCAGGAATTTATGATAGGAGGTTTATTATTTTACATAGAGTACAGTGTATTATGAATTATGATTGGAAAATGCAACTTATTTGTTTATGCCCAAATATGCATACACCTTTTCTTTTTAATAAAGTTGTTACAATGGAATCTCGTTATGATTCAGATCGATATTGTGCGGTCTTAGCCAAACACAATCCCTAATTTGAAAAATAATTTTTTCAACATTGTTTTAACATACCTCCGAAGTGCACCATGAAATGAATTATTATTTTATATTTAAATTAACACCACCGTTCTATTATGTGAATGATAAGAGTATAAGATAACTGATTGAAGCGGGCAGTCTTGGCGTCAGCACCAACACTCGAAAGGAAGTTTCGAGATATATAGATACATGGATATTCAAAACCATGTTTGAGAAAATTTAACGATTGAGAAAAATTATTTAACGCGGACCAAGGGACCGGGCAAAATTAAATAGAGACCGGCGTTGAAAGGAGACTCGACTGTTCTGTATGTATAAATTTTTTAGTTTTAAACATTCCCCTCACCTTTATTCCCAGTCATCTTTTTTTGCTGTAGGCTTGCGGTTATAACGGAAATATGTACGGAATTGGGAAACGTTAGGCGTCTCTAAGCCATTTTGGCTTAAGTATTTACTAGGAAGCGCCACAGCGGCTACGCCGCTGTGGCGCTTCCTATCAATCATTTTCACTTGAGCTGGGGAGCATTTTGAGCTATCACTCGGCCCGATCCGAGCCCGGCTAAGAAAGTTGCCCTTTTAACTCCTGGATTTCTGGAAGAAAATCCAGGATAACTCTGCCATCCTCCAGTAAAAATTTCAGTTTCCGGAAGTTTTGGGCTTAACTCGCCGAGACCTATCATTTGACGTATCACATGCCCCGATCCGCATGCTGGATCTAAAGTACGTACAGACAGACATCCGGTCACTTTTGCTTTAGGGTGATTGGATGGATGTTACAAGTTTTATTATTAGAGAACGTTTGTATAGTAAATCGAGGCTGGGAAGTTAGTACGGCAACTTATTTGTTTATGCCTATGGATCCTTTTACCTAGTATTTCAGTGCTGAAATCCGCGTTTTGTAACCTCATTCTTAGGGGTGCTTATTCCATTATCTTATCTGTCCCTTCTTGCTTTTTAAGGGATCAAAGATTGTCCCTTTTTGCTTTTTTCACCCAAACCTGCATTCTTAGGGGTGCTTATTTTGTCCCTTCTTGCTTTTTTCACCCAAACCTGCATTCTTAGGGGTGCTTATTTTGTCCCTTCTTGCTTTTTTCACCCAAAATAGCATTCTTAGGGGTACTTTGTATATTTTGATAGGTGCATTCTTTATAGTGCTTATTTCTGTCTGTAACGCTGGACTGTCAATTGACCTGACCCAGAAGGCTGGACTTGCTGGCAGCAGTAATGGTTAACACTCAGACCATCTGGGCTGGCCCCAAGAACGTAAGGGATTGGAGCGGCCGAAGGCCGCGACGGTCGACCGCACCCTAACGCTGGACTGGCCTAAGAACGCTGGCTGGCCCCAAATATTCTGGACTGACCTAAGAAGAGAGGCCGGCCCCAAGAACGTAAGGGGTTGGAGCGGCCGAAGGCCGCGACGGTCGACCGCACCCTAACGCTGGAAAAAAGCCTAGTGTATTGATACTTCATTTATAATACCTTTTTTTAAACTAGAGCTATTACAACGGGATCTGTTTAGAGTTCGGAACTCGTTTTGGTTCGAACCTCGATATAGTGAGGTTTTGGCCAAAAATCTGCGCAAATTGAAATTTCATCAATCAATTTCAACTTTCAAGAGGATTTTTCAAGAGGAGAACTTCCTCGATATAATGTTCCCTCGAAATAAAAAGCAATTATTTTATGAAATTATTTCACTATTCTTCATATGGGAAGACTTTTCCAGAAATATGCGATATGGAATGAATCACTATTCTAGATTTTAATTAGCAATAATTTATGCACTATATGAATGATGATCGATCCAAGGGTTTGAAAATTGATCGAAACGAGTAATGTATAAACGAAATTTTAAAATGCTACATATCATGAAATGAGCAATATCATGAAATTAATTATTATTTTATATTCAAATCAATACAAACATTCTATTATGCGAATGATACTGCCTCTGACCTGATTCAAAGGCAGATTTGAATATGTCGATGTGAATTGGGCCAGTGGCGCCAATTCAATTTAGAAGGGGCTAGCGTAAGTCTGATGTTGCTAACCCCCTTTAAAATAAGGTTTTAGAGGGGGTCATCAGGTTTGCGCTAGCCTCCTTCTAAATTGAATTTGCGCCACTGGCGCCAATTCAAATCGACATATTCAAATCTGCCTTTGTATCATTATAAAATAAATGATTGAAGCGGGTTGACTAAGCCTCGGACAAAGAAGAACACGCATGAAATTTAAAACTCTGTTTAAAACTTGGTAAAAGTATTCCATACTCATTGATAAATGTTTAATTTTAATTTCAAAGGATTTATAAATAATTCTAATATTTATTCTCTCATTTATTTTTACGGCAAATGCATACAACGGCGTATGTATAACAGTTAAGATAACCTGTTCAGCTAACCTCCATGAGTATTATTGGTTTATCGTGAAAGTTTTTAGTGATAGGCTGCTGGAGAAATTATTTCAGAATTTTATTCGTAATGGAATTATTCGTATGTAATCTTAAAACAGTTATGTTAAAACATTGTACTAAATTTTCGTATACTGTTAAACATATCGACAACTGAGATCCTTGAATATTCATAAGTCAAGTTTGAGAAAATTTTGGGGAGGTTTCGAGTGTTCTTTTCATACATATTTTTAATTCCGGCATTTATATTATCGAGAATTTACTACTTATTGTGTGGATGTCTGAACGGTTATGAGTAAAAACGGTATCGCAAAAACGGTATCGTCAAAAACGGTATCGTCGAAAACGGTACGAGATTTTTTGACTTAAAATGGCCATAACTTTTGATACTCTCACACTTAAGCTTTGAGTAATAGCTTAAAATGACCCTAGGACTTAGGCGAACAACTTAGGCTTAGGTTTAGGCTTAGGGTTAAGCTCAAACCTAGTCTTAGGCTTAAGAGTAGGCTCAAAAACTTAAGTTTGAGCCTAGCGTGAGAGTATCAAAAGTTATGGCCATTTTAAGTCAAAAAATCTCGTACCGTTTTGACGATACCGTTTTTGACGATACCGTTTTTGCGATACCGTTTTTACTCATAACCGTCTGAACGCATATTCACTTTAGACTGCAACGTATCGACAACTAATTTGTTTTGAGAAGCAGAATCAAGAAAAACACCATACACCTTAATGAAACCATGTATGAAAATATTTTGGGACCTTGAGAATACTTTTCATATGTATTTTTAATTCCGGCATTTCTATCATCAAGAGTTTACTGCTGCGGTATGTGTGTCCGTGCAAATGAAGATAGAGGGCAGAGAACGTTCATATTTATCAATTATTAAATTAAAATGGCCTTTCTGCCTCGAACTAGTTACTCATTTGTCGTCACATTGTGCCATCCCAGGAAGACACCCTTGGTGTAAACCAACTCTCTTTTCATGGATTAAATTCTTCACATTTCAACTTCAAAACTATTGCGGCTAAATTGAATTATTACATTACATATATCAGTTTAAATTATGGTTACGATTTTATTAAACTGCTATTTCTTTACTCACATAAATTAACGTTCAGAGTCGGAAAGTTAAGTGAGCATGGATGTTGGAATTCAGGAGACTTTGGAATTGGCAAAGGTTTGTCGACATATCCACCAGACCGTCCATGTTTTACTGTTAATATTAATTTATTACAATACAAGTATTCTTTATGAGGAATCAGAGGAAGACACAGAAATTGGAACGTCGTGCTCAAGAAAGTTGCTGAGAGAATTATTACATATTTTAAATCCCGAAATTCTCTCATCAAAACTTTACAACTCTACACACTGAGTGCGGGCCGGATGTGATTTTCGCGATTTTCGTTCATGAGTAATGTTCTATCGGTAATTTTTGGCCGGGAGTTTGAATTTTGGGCCAATTTCGAGGTGTATCGAGGGCGTTTAAGTCCGTAAAACGTTTTCTAGACGCCCGAAGCGACGAGCTCCATAACAAATTCGTTATACGAAAAGCTTTTGTTTTCACCGACACAACTAGTTATCGTGTTATGAAGTGTTTTGAGTAGCTAATTGGTCTCTGATCACTAGCTCATCCTCAAAGGAGTCATTCACCCTTGTTTGTACATCGTTATGTTTGGCCTCTGGCCAGTCACTGATCGTTTAATCTCTCTCGTGGTCTGTTATTAATTACCTAAAATATTTTAATTCAGTCTTTCACTTAACCTAATAGACGTTTCGTTTATGTTTATTCCTGCGGGAGAACTAATAACCGTTCTGAGCAAATTTGTTGAATAAAATTATTATTGCCCATATTGTTCATACTGTTATTCTTATCCTTTCATTCTTATATCCTCACATAACTATCAGCATTCTCGAGCATAAATTGGTTCAGTGTTCAGAAACACTGAACAATACTTTAGTGTGAAATTCAATGTATGCACTGAAAATTCCTTCATTTTATTCCCAATTTACACTACTCCAGAAAGTTTACATGTTTATTATTATTTTGGAATTTAGGTACTAAAACTCAATATATAGTGATCAATGGTTAATTATTACAAAAACATAAGACGAAACTCAAGTGATGGGACATATATTTATGACAAACGGGAGCTACACAAGTATAGATAAATATTACTTACTATTTACTGTTTAATCCGACCTTTTGGTATAATTTTGTATCATAAAATACAAAACATTCATGTGGAACTAATAAGTTACTGCTAAATACTGACATTGATCGTATTAAACTTATGTTAATTACCTGAGTTTGAGCAGCGTTAATGAAGGCAACGTGAAATTGCGGTTCGAACCAGCAGATTCACTGTAAAGTTGGATTCATATCGACACCTGGCTCTTTTAATGCCACTTTAAATTATCCTACTTAAACTGATCTCGTTTCTGATTCTCGTTATTACATTACTGGATGAGATCAAGGATGTGTCATGAAATGAACTACTAGTGTAGACTAGCATTTATGAATGATAATTGGCCTGACGATTATGATAATTAGTTGAATTGATGAATAGACTTTGCATCAGCCCAACGACTTGGACTGCATCTGTTACCATTCATATTATTTTATTGAAGACTGCTATAAAAATTGGAGCATGAAATGATTTATTGTTATTTTAGATAGATTAGAGTTAACAGATTCATGTTATGAATGATAATTTTGGTCTAATCTCCAGATCGATGTCATATAAGAACTAAAATGTTAATGTCGAAATTTTTACAAACATAACTATACTTTTCGAAAAGAAGTCAATTTTTTGTTGTATTTTTATATTGCCAATTGTCTTGACTGTCAATCAAATGGAAATAGTCTGACATTTTGGCTTAGGAATTTACCTAGGAATGCACTTAGATATGCTACATGTTTTATTATTAGAGAACAGCTGTATAGTAAATCGAGATTGGGAAATTAGTATGGCAAGTTACTAATGATGGATTGATATATTACCTTTTTTCTAGAGTTACTACAACGAAATTATGTTACAGTTTGGACTTCGATATAATGAGGTTTTGGGCAAAAACCAGCTCAAATACGAAATCAAACTCAAATTACTAAAGTGATTACAATGGAATCTCGTTATGATTCTGATCTCGATATTGTGCAATTTTATATATTGCTTATGTCTAAAGATTCATTGGTATATTACCTTTTCCTTTTATTGCGCGTGCGATACATCATGAAATTAATTATTGTTTTAATCTATAGCGCGGGCAGGCTATTTTGCCTGTGGCGGCCTCGAGCCAATGCGCGGTCCAAAGTCGTTTTTCATGTAAAAAGGTTATGTAAAAATTATGTAACCAAACATTGCCAAAGGTTAAAATTCTATCTAATCCCATCTGATGCATGTGTAAAATTATCACAACTGGTTATGAAATCATGATTATTAATTATTTTCCAGCGCCTGTACAGGCACAGGAGCAGTCATTATTATATTTTATTCAATATTTTCATTTAGTTATCACAATATCGCTCTAGTTAAACCGGTACTAAGATGCAGCCTTTTTATGGATCATGTTTGATAAAAAAATAACTAATTGAACGTACTAATGCAACGTAATTCGGGTTCATAAAGTGTATTAAAAAACGCCAATTTGAACATGATCGGTGATTTATGAGTACGATTTTACTATGCTAGGTTTTTATTTATTTATTTATTCTAAATGTGGTGTGATGAAAAAATAATTTTATCTATCATCTTTCATTATGACAATTATTCTACGACAGCATTATGACAATCATTCTACTACAATTATTCTGCCACAGCTTCTTTTGAATTGGCGGGATGTGGCTCGGTAGCGCCAAGTGAAGAAGTGAATATTTTTTAATTCGGTGCTATTGTCCCACATTCAAAAAGGTTGCAAAAACCGCTCACGTAATATTACTTCACTGTGAGCGAAGAATACTAAATATGTAATAATTGTTTATAATAAATACATAAAAATTGTTGAATAATGATTTCATCCGAAATTAGAATCATGAAATTAATTATTGCTTTAAAATTTAGTTGACTATAACTTATGCACTTTATGAATGATAATTGATTGATTGAACGATGTGAGTATTGACTGAAGCGAGTAATCTTTTAATCTTTGCATTTGCTATCATCACTTTTTATTCGGTTTCGTTTATTCCTAACTAAGTCAAATCGTCTCACCCCTTTTGAATTTGCGGGCTGTGGCTCAGTAGCGTCAAGTAAAGAATTGGCTCCTTTTTTGTTCAGCCGAACTGCGCCACAAATTCAACAGGATTGTAAAAACCGCTCACATAATATTACTCAACACTGAACGAAGATGAACGAACATAAAAGGAATTTTATTAACATCAATACCGCATTATATGAACTAGCTCTCTATGCCTGCCAGGTATAGAGAGCTAGTTTATTTATTCATTTTATTGTTGAATGCAACACTGTTCCAAATCATTCTATGATATAGTCGAGGCAAAATTAAATAGAGACCTGCGTTGAAAGGAGACTCGACTGTCCTCTAACACGGTCATAGACGGCAGATTGCATGTCCGTGTATAATTTTTTTAAATTTTAGTCGATTTTGTTCCTTGTTCATCCAGCCCTTTTATATCCATAAGACGATTTATTCACGAAGAACAACTAAAGAAATTATTACTATAGACATTCATTTTAACTTTATGTTTGTAACAGAATTGAAACACATCTGTTGTGTACAATTGTCAACACCATCATATTTACGATGACCTACGCTCGCCATCTTAAACCGGAATTGTAAACTGGACTCACTTTATACAACAACATATCGATAACATACCTTTTTATTTACCTTTTCAATTCTAATGTTACTTTACTAAGAAGCCAGTGTCTGTCTGTCTGTCCGTCAGTCCACTGGCGTTTAGACCCCTTCCGCTGCTCATTTCCGGGCAAATGATAGCTTAAAATGTTAGTACGGATGTGCTGATACAGATTTTCAAAAAATTTAGACAAAATATAGACAAAATTTTTTAGACCATTTTTTAGACAAAAATTTTTTTCGTCGCGAAACGCCGCGATAGCGGCGGTGCTTTTGCTAGCTAATAGGCTTCCCCATTTACACACTTTTACAAGCGCCGTGAGGCGCTTGTAATCTATTCTACTAAACATAATAATCTAATGACGAGGAAAACGCATGAAAATTATATAATTTTTTGGGAAGGTCAACAGGCACTTTAGTGTAAGACACCGTCCTCATCAGTTCAGCAGTCTAACCCTATTTGACCATCACTTTATGGTTTCTGCCTAAAAACGTGGGAGCTCACTCATTGTTACTATGTGCCATGAAAAGAATTATTAATTTAGATTTTAGTCAATAGTATAATCAAAAGGTCCGACACTAAGCTCTGGATTAGTATGTTTATTTTTTATTTCCAAATGTTTACAACGATCATTGCCGCTCAGTTTTCCCCCTGAGTGTGTGCTCGCCCAATACTGACTTAATCTTAGGCTTATGCTCCCGAACAACCCTTAGAAACAACCCATTCAAACCAATTGATTGATATTGTGTTGCTAAGGTATCTACACCTGAAATTTTGTATTAAAATTTTATTCATTTTTCTACATGTACCATTTGGTACGAAATTCGAACATGGATTACAACGTATCATCATGGACTACAACGTATTATTATTCTACTAACAATGAGGGCCGTTTGTGTAACGGAGCAGACACATGTAAAATATATCGCAATTGAGAAGGTATGTTAAAAAAATTTCTGAGAGTGTTCGAGTGCAGCTTGCATACATCTTTTTAATTTCGTCATTTCTTTATATAAAAGTCCAATTATATTATATTTTATGCGTTGACAACAAGTCTTCCAACCTTTCGTTTATTCTTAAAAATAAAATTATTACTGATTATATTCGCTCGGATCCTTACACTTCTAAGTAACATACAATTTACTAGCACAAGTATGTTTGCTTTAATCGATGTTCGCTTCAAACCTAACGTCTAATCTCTCTGGTCGTCTGATCATATTATTCTCACGTTTATTTTCCATTTGTAAGTGTAGACGATGGTGTACGAGCCCATCATGAGTATTATTAATGTGGCAGGAAATGTTTTAGTGACATACTATTTTAGTGATATGCTATTCAAAATTTACTTCCAAACTTTTACTTTATTACATTACTCTAATGTGATCTATAGTTCAAATATTGTGTTAGATTTCTATTGGTTTATTTCAAATATATAATTTGGGATGAAGAAAAATTTGTTCAATCTATCGGTTTTTATTGTTGTTTAAATTGACCATTATTTTTGAATTGTTGCATTATGACGATTTAGAAAAAGCGGAAAAAAATACATGAAATTAATTAATAAATTAACTTATCGCGCCGACAGGCTATCTTGTGCCGGAACTGTAAACTGTATTCACTTTATACTACAACATATCGACAACATACCTGTTTTATTATCAATTCCAATCTATTCTACTAAAAATGAGCTCCGCTTTTTGTGACGAGGCAGACGCATAAAAATAGTTTGTGGTCGGTCAATATGCACTTTAGTGTAAGACAACGTCATCATCACAATGTTCACAAGTTTAAATATTTGACTATCAATTTTTTGGTTTCAGCTTAAGAACGTGACAACATTATATTGCCATGAAATGAATTATTAACCCTTCATTGCCGAGTGTATCCGTTCGGATACGCTTTTTATCTGCTAAAGACTTCACAAAAAGAAAGAAACGAATGAGTGTTCATTATTCATACAAAGAGTATGTCTGTAAATAGATCACACAGAAAATAGAAATAAACAACGGCGGACATCATGATTTTGATAAAGACAGCTCACCAAAAAGAAAGCTAATGGTAATGCAGACATTCTGCCTTTTGTCTATGGCTCCGGCAATGAAGGGTTAATTTAAATTATTTTTATAAATTGTTGCATTATGACGACACTGGACTTCAGAGGTGTACTGCCATCATGAAATGAATTAATATTTTAACTTATCGCGCCGACAGGCTATTTTGAACCGGAATTGTAAACTGGATTCAATTCATACTACAACATATCGACAAAATTTGAACATGGATCTTCCATGGAACAGAATCTGTTTCATCTATCAGTTTTTATTAAGGCGATTATTATATTTATTGTTTTGATATCAGGGACTGCATCTGGACGGAAACATGAAATGAATTATTCTTTTAACCTATCACACCGACAGACTATCTTGCTCCTAGCAATCTTGAACCAAAGCCCGGTCCGAGCCAGCAGATTTACTGAAAACGGAATTACTGTAGTCTACAACGTATCCACAACTTATCATTCTACTAACAATGAGGTCCGTGTGTGTAACGGAACAGACATGTAAAATATATCGCTATTGAGAAGGCATGTTAAAAAATTTTCTGAGAGAGTTCTAGTGCAGCTTGCAACTCTTTTTATTCTCACTGCTGAACTATCACATTTGCGCACGTAAATTATATAAGGTCCAATTGAACTATTTTTTACGCGTTAACAAATCTTCCAACATTTCGTTTATTCTTGCTTCAGAGGACTATATAATGAGCACTCTTGAGCACATGTTTGTAAATAAAATTACTGTTCGTTCGGATCCTTACACTTCTAAGTAACATACAATTTACTAGCACAAGTATGTTTGCTTTAAGCGATGTTCGCTTAAAACCTAACATCTTATCTCTGGTCATGTCATGAATTTTTATTCTTACGGTTATTTTTATTTGCAAGTGCAGACAACAAAACATATGATGGAGAATATCATCACCGTCATGTAACTGCTAAGGTTCTAGTGCTATTCAAACCTTATTTCCAACCTTTTACTTTTTTTCATTACTCATATTGTATTAGATTTTCATCGATTTATTCAAAAATTTATTTAATCCTTACTATAATACGTATTAGCGAGCCAGAGGATTACACTTACGATCATGAAATTAATTAATATTTTAACGGGGTACGGTCATTACCCCCCCCGGTCATTACCCCCCCCCCCCCCCCCGCCGGACGTTACCCCCGGTCAATACCCCCATGATTTTCGGAAAAGGACCCGAAAATGCCCAATTTTTTTCTAGAATTGTATTAGAGTTCAAATAAATGAAGATTCGCACCTGCGCGTGATCTCGAACTGCGAAAACGGCAAAAATGCCATATTTACCGAAAGTCGTTTTTTAGACTTCATATTGAAAGTGCACTTTTTAAAACTTTCAATCGCCTCCATTTGATGAGAGAAGTCCGATAAACACAAAATTAGGATTTAGAAACGCAACTAGAACTTTTTTTGATCTGGGGCAATTCTCGAAATCCATGATACCCCTATGGTTCCAAAATTTTTTTTCGCAATTTTGCATGAAACGTCTAATTAGGGGTTTTCGACCATGCTGAACACGAATCCGAAAGAATTTTCTAGATCCGATCTCACCATTTCGAGATATCGCCTCAGGGCTTAATCTCACTTTTCGCGCATTCAGGCTAAAACAACCCTTATAAGGCGCCAAACAAGCCATTAGGCTTGGGGGCCCGCTGTATGGGGCCTAAGGGACTTAATCTTAGGCTTAAGCTCCCGAACAACCCTTATAAAGCGCCAAACAAGCCATTAGGCTTAACGCTGAACCATATTAGAAAAAACCAAAAACCCGTGGTTACTTAGTAAAAATTTCTTGGGGAACCATAAAGATCCCGAAAAACACGTTCTTAGCGAAAAAAAAAATTTGACCATTTTTCGACACCAAAGGGTACCCCCTTTGGTCTAAAATGGGTAACTTTGTCCATCAAAAAAACCAAATTTTTTCAAACTCGGAGTTAAAAATAATATTTTTTTCGGATTCTGCATCAAAAAGTACCCCTAAAACAGTGTTTCCACAGATATATCGAGATTGACACTTTTTATGAAAATTATGGGGGGTATTGACCGGGGGGGTAATGACAGTGGGGGTATTGACCGGGGGGGGGGGTAATGACCGTGCGCCATTTTAACTTATCGCAACAATAGGCTATCTTGAACCGGAATCGTAAACTGGACTCACTTTATACTACAACATATCGAGAACATACCTTTTTATTATCAATTCTAGCGTTGTTTCTTGTTTAGCCAGAACTTTATGTCTAACTTTGCCGCATTTTACTCATTATGAATTAATAAAGAAGTTATTACAATCGAGATTCACCGTTTTATCTTTGTGTTTGTAATCAGAATTGGAACAAAATAGTCGTGTATCTTTATCAACAACATGAGGTTTACGATTTTATTGCAAATAGTGTTATTATAAAAAATGCTGCAAAATATGTGATCATGACATGAAATGAGTTATTATTTCTGTTTTAGATTTCAAATAATAATTATTACATGCTATTTTTATATGTTTAATGTTTGTATTTTGGTAAAGGTAACATAAAGGGAAGGCACCATAAGGTCGTATCTAATAAAATCATGCACATGTTTTATTGGCGCACGGTAAATCCCCCAGGTAAAAAACCCCCAAGCTTGCCATTTTGGTCATAACTTTTTTCTGGAACATTCTAGAATTATATGTAATGGCTCAAATTAAAGCTAAGGCTCTTGGCTATAGATCGGTATATTGCATGCCTCATCTCGATTCAAGATTCTCGAGATTAATTTTTTTGTCTCTTTGCTCTTGAATTTTCGTGAAAATTCGAACTTTCGAGACAAAAAAATTAAATCTCGAGAATCTTGAATCGAGATGCGGCATGCAATATACCGATCGATATCCAAGAGCATTAGCTTTAATTTGAGCCATTACACATAATTCTAGAATGTTCCAGAAAAAAGTTATGACCAAAAATGGCAAGCTTGGGGGGAGGGGTTTTTACTGGGGAGGTTTACCTGTGTACATTTTCGTTCCAAAAATCACTATTACCGTACCCCGTTTTATTATTAATATTGTGACCGTTGAAGATCTATGATGTAATGAGAAATATTTGGTTTTTATTTATTCTATATGTATTATTCGGATGAAGAAAATTTTGTTCAATCTCTGAGCTTTCATTATGACGATTATTTTATATCAACTATTATACTAGATACCTTTCTATATCCAAAAGACACCTGTTCATGAGAACCTACTAAAGAAGTTATTACAATCGACATAGTAATTGGAACACATCTGTTGTGTACAATTGTCAACACCATGATGTTTGCGATATGCTTCGTATAATAATTTTCCTTATTAGCGTTTATCTTACTGAAAATTTTCGCCACAAAATGGAGACATTTTGCCACAAAATTAATAGTTGCTGAAGTAACAAGAAAAGTTTTATTGAAATGTGGAAATAACACGGACATGGTTTTTAGTAAATGTCCTATCGAAACCATTTAACGTACTTGTAATGTAGAATTTCCAACAGCATAATGTTTACGATTTCCTTCGCATAATAATTTACCTTATTATCACCTTACTTGCCATGAAATTTTGCTGAAAAATTAATAATTGTTTGATTATATAGTTACCAATGCTCATTCTTTTAACATGTTCTTCACTCTCATGTAGTGTTTATATTTTATACATCAAAACAACAGCGACAGAAGAACTTGGCTTTAAATCATGAAAATTATAATTATTTTCCAATTCATAAACCTTACTTTTTACCATCTATAGCTTGTGCACTGTTACTTCCAAAGAACTGTTTTTGAATTTTCAAAGAACTAAATTTTACTTAATTAATGAATGACAAATTGATTTATTTTGTATGATGCAGGATTGGCATAATAGCCAGCATGATTTTATTAAACAAAAATTAACACGAGAAACTAATTTAATACGCAGATTTTCACTAATTTGCCACCTATGTCAATAATTTAAAAAAACGTGCTTTTTAAAATTATTCGCAAATTATTATACAACAACGCAATATTTTTATTATTAACATTTTCAAACGGTTACGAAACAATGTTCGATATAAGGAATCAGCAAACAGTTGCGATAAAAAATTGCGTCATTCAAATAAAGTACTACAAGTTGACACAAAAGAAATACATACAACGTATCTTTATCGAAACTCGGTATACCAAAGCACGGGCGTAAAATAATGCGCTATTTATGGAGGTAGAATTTACGAGCATGATTGTCAAAATTGCTTATAAAAAGTGCTTGTTAGCTGAACAGATTCTTAAAGCATATAGCGAACCGTATAACTGATCCACCAACACTATCATATTTGTATTAAAATTTACGTAAAATGTATTCATTTATTTTTTTGTTGAAATGGACACAAGGACTGTGTAGATTCACAATATTTACACGAGTATTATCCTAAAAGTTTTCTCGGAATGTTTTCAGCAGTTACCTGTTTGAGACTTGTTTCAGTATTACGTTTCTACACTACTTATATGTGTTCTAAAGCTCACTTGAAAGGGCAATGTTTATATCTGGAGACAATGCATGTTTGAGAAAATTTCTCAGAGTGTTTACATGTACTTTCCTTACCAGTCGTTCTATTATCGGAAATTTACTATTGTTCTATGACGGTGGGCTAAAATTAGCGTATAAAGTTTTAGTAATCTATTACAAATGTTTCATTTATGTCACTCATTTATGTTTCTAAACTTTCTTTGTCTCTACCAAACATGGGTGTCATTACCTTAAATGCCTTAGTTTCTCCTTACTTTAGTTAAACCTGGCCTTCGGCGTTATTATTATTATTATTCTTGTTTTTAAAGCGTATTTCTTCAATATATTTGCATGTTTATTAATTATAATAATCGATACATTATCAAAAATAAACGTCGTTTATCATTATTTAACTACTTTGTACTAATTAATAAGACTGTCGTGATTTGTGTATGTTTATCACGTTTTTCACACGTGCACTAGAAACGGTCTCATGGATCCAGATAACAATTATCGCGTTATAAATAATGAACATAGTTTGTTTTATATTTTTCTTCGAAATTGTTGTTGAAACAGCAAATTTTATTTAAAACATTAATAACTGAAACCTTCATTTAGATTCTGGACTTTACTCTCAATTTTTATTACTGAAAATTTTGCCTCATGGATTACCATACGATATTGTGATAAAGTCCATGTTAGTATATAATACTTCAAGTTAAAACTTAAATGAAAATTCAACTAATGTACTCTGTACGAGATGTTAAAACACGTGGTAGATATACTAGATGCTAAAATGCAACTCTGTATTAATAACAAATTTACCTTGGTTAGCGTTCGTCAAAATGTATGCATGTAAAAAGTGGAATTTATATGACCAATAAAAATTTATTTATGCCCGTTTTAACAATAAAAAACCAATAATGGTTTCCCAATATAACGAGTCATAGTCATGGTAATTTGACATTCCCATTGCTCTTCAAAGGCATAATGACATCGACCACACACGTTTTTCTCAATTCAATGAGTGAGAACATTGCAATGTATCGATTTTTCGCCGAAAAATAATTATGGAAAAAAATAAATAATTATGACATTATTCTAATCCATTATAGCGCCAGTGTGTTGCAGCGTCCATATATACCATTATTACTCCATGTTAAATTGCTTCTTTTATCGTTAAATTAGAGTCAGCTTTATATACAATCGCAGAAGCACTGACGAAAGAGCACATGAAAAATGATGATCTGAGATGTCGTATACGAACATAAGAACATCAATTTTAATATTATTTTAAAGTACCGTAAAGCGTCTAAAGATAATTAATGCGAACACGAAAATTTTAATCACCAGATTACTTAAATTATTATTATTTGTTTCGGTGAACCATTAAATTAAAGTCGAACAGCATCAAAGCATGTTAGATTATGAATATCTTGATTATTGAGGACGATTATTCATTTTATTTACAATTACAACCCTGACTGTGGTAAGAAGAATGATGTGATTGTTAATACGAACATATCCGGTAAAGAAACTGCCACAATGTCGTATATGAGAATGAACTACCTTTGTAAACAGGATTATTGGCCAGTTGTTACTTACTGATCAGTGGTTATTTACTGCTTTGAAATGCATTAAAAATGCAAATCTTGCTTTTAATTCAAATTCTGCCTTTAATTATGACATGGGTATTGTTAGTATGCTCGTAAAGTATTTAACAGTTGTCTGTTGCAGAATATATTACAGAATTTCGTTTCTAGAATATCTATAAAATATTTATAGCCTGAGGGGAGCTGCTTACGCTTCTTGGAAAATTGTTGGGGTTGGGTTGACGGCGTATCATCCAACAGCCTCAGCATATCTCTCAATTTTATAGGATTATAATACCTACCCTATATCAGCTCGTATCAGTATTTATTTATTAAACTATCACAAGCAGCTCATTCCAGAGAAAGCAGGTAACGATAAAGAATGGACATGAAATGCCGTGGCAATTGGTATAAAATTTGTAGAGAAACAAAATTAAATTATTATTTTTTGAAAAATAATCACGCTAAACACTCAAAAATTTGATTGTATGATGAAATACTCACCCTACTAGGCTTGGTACTACCATCGTAGGGTACGGGACGATTCATCACCTGGACGATTCATCACATATTGTGAAAAATGGCCAATCTTTTATTAAAATTTGTGTTTTTATGCTACTTTTACAATTCTTATACACTTTTTAATTAAAATTACGCTATCTTACCTTAATTTACCTCAATATTTTTGCCGAAAACCCAAAAAATAGCAATTTTAACAATCTACAATCAGCCATCTCTCAATTTTATAGGATTATAATACCTACCCTATATCAGCTCGTATCAGTATTTATTTATTAAACTACCGTAATACCTGTAATTACTCCCCTCCCTATAATTACTCCCCCCTGTATGGATTTTCACTCCCTGGTTCGACCCAGCTCGGAGCCATTGCCACTTTAGCCAAAACTGAGTGCATATTCATGTAGATCTCATCGAGTTAGGTATGTTTAGCTAGTTTAAAAAATATTTCATACTCAAAAACTTGGAAACAAATGTCTTCCAAATTTGGAGCGGCTTCGAAATATGGTGTTTGAAAAATTACTCCCCCGGGGGAGTAATTACAGGGAATACGGTATCACAAGCAGCTCATTCCAGAGAAATATATATATATAAATATCAATATTTTTGCCGAAAACCCCAAAAATAGCAATTTTAACAATCTACAATCAATTGAGCCCGCTAGTAACCACATGTTAGGTAAAAATTGAGGTAAATTAAGGTAAGATAGCGTAATTTTAATTAAAAAGTGTATAAGAATGGTAAAAATAGCATAAAAACACAAATTTTAATAAAAAATTGGCCATTTTTCACAATATGTGATGAATCGTCCCAGGTGATGAATCGTCCCAGGTGATGAATCGTCCAGGTGATGAATCGTCCGTGTCCCGTGTCCCACCTTCGTAAACAGGATTATTGGCCAGTTGTCACATACTGATCAGTGGTTGTTTACTGGTTTGAATTTACAAGACAGAACACAGAATTTGCAAAATGTGGTGCATGAAAGTGTATTGCTATACGCCCGACCGTTTTGTGTGTTTCAATTTATAAAAATTTGTCTGATTCAATGTGTTTTTCAACATAGTAGCCGGAGATAGAAAATTTAAAGTGTACTTACTCAATTTCAACTCATTCAGCTTCAACATATTTTTCGTATTTAATATCAGAAGGCCTTACAAGACAGTGAAGGAGAATCCAAACTTATTTACTCTCTGACATTGTCGTCAAATCCGTGAAAAATAGTAAATTAACTACGCTTCAATTTCAACTTAACAATCATTTGCTGTTCGTTATCATATTCGACGAACATGTAAACGGGTTATACGAGGCAACTAATTTTTGTCATTCTATCCAACTGATTACACCATCCGAACCTTCAATATGGTCTGGCTTCAATCTCAGGAATAATATTTTGAGTATGCACTAATTCATGTATACTTCACTTCTTGACAGACCAATATATGGGAAAAATTTTATGCGTTATTATTCTACTCCCATTTGACGTTTCTTTACCACGAGACAAAGATCATAAAAGAAGCATGTCCATGGTTATTGTCTATTTTTCGAATAATGTCCCGTAATATTTTATAACTGATTTTTGGTCGTTTTTCCGTATTTTTGGCACTGCAGTTGCATTATATATCTTGTTGTCCAAACGATACAGAACAGAGAAAACAGATATCACAAACGTTGCTTCGTATGAATGTCCTTCCTTAGTCATTTAACACGTTGTTATTTACGACTTTGATTTTCGATATTTTCTTAATTTACATTACATCATTGTTAATTATATATGGACCACATACGACTGAAAATATTTTTCTCATGAAATTATTCTGTTGGTACATTGGAACTGAGCTGTTTCATTAAATGTAATGTTTCCTGGTGAAATAGATTCGTAGTCATAAGAAATGCTACCAGCCACTGTTTCACAAATAAAACTGAACATTCTATGTAAATATGACTATGAGAATGACTACAAACTTTAACGTTCTTATAAGGCACTATAAATGGTATAAATTTTAATTTTATAAACTCAAAAATTTATTACGTTGTAACTATTTTATCGCGTTGGTAGTATGCGAGTTTTTAATATAAAAAATTAAAAAACTCGCAATACATGAATTTAGTCCTTTCCTATTGACTTATTTCTCATCCGTTAGCATAAAGTAATTTTTATTCCTTAATAAACAAATATCCACTGCTCACTCGCGACCTGACCGTAATTTTCCTCCCATCAAACCATCCTCTCATCAAACCAAGCGACGGACTGACTTGAAATGCGGAGAACTAAACAATTCATGTAAAAATTAACTAAAAACTAAAACCCTACAAGAACTGCCACGGCCGAATAAGTTTTAAATTGTATTCTGTTATATAATAATGTTATATTTCCTCCAATTATTACCTGACGTATTTATTCGATTGTCAAGTCATGACTATAGCTAAGGATATCATTATTACGCGGAATATATCTCATTTAATATTTTCGGGGCACATGCTGGGCAGCATGTTTCATGTTTTTATGAGGATTATATCTCATTTATTATTTTCGTGCAATTAGTACAAAATCGCTCTATGTTTATTACACATGAGGTGGGCCATTTTCTGGGCACCATGTTTAAGATAATGGCTGACTAGATTCGGAAATGAAGCATCGGTAGTATTTATTATTGATCTACTTTATAATGAATAAAATTGTAACACATAAATGTCTAAAAATAATTATTGGTATTTAATATCCTAAGGCCCTTACAATCAAAACTTAATTATTCTCTAACATTGTCATCAAATCCATGAAAGAGTGATACTTTCGGCTTATCGGGGGCGGAGGAAGAGTGGAAATTCCCGTAAAAATTTTTTATAGCATTTCTATGTGATTTTCGTCTAATTTTTTATTAACAATAAGAAAATGACGTAACGATAGAACAGAAACGTAGCAAAAGCATGGTTGCAGAAAACTTCGACGGCTTTGAAAGCCTTTGAAGTAGTTTTGAAGGGTTTACAGTGTAACGCAGGCAGTAGACTTTGCTAAATCTACCGCCTGCGTTATATCTCATTAGATGCTCTGTATAATATACGGTGTAATTAGATGCGCTGTATAATCCTTATAGAAAGTTAGTGATGATCCTCCGTGCGTCCGTTTCACGTTTTTGGGGTGCATTCTTAGGGGTGCTTATTCCAATTTCCAAATGGAATGCTTATTTTTGAAATGTACGTATTTTAGAGTAATTTTTAGCGGGGAATCTGAATTTGAGGACAAAATTTAGCTAAAATGTAGACAAATATAGACAAAATTTAGCTAAAATGTACCAAAATTTTTGGAAGGGCCATTCTTTCCAGTGCTTATTCTCGGTCAGAAACGTGTCCCAGGTTTTCAATCTCTTAGACTGAGCCAAACTTAGACTGAGCCAAACTTAGACTGAGCCAAACTTAGACTGAGCCAAACTTAGACTAAGCCAAACTTAGACTGAGCCAAACTTAGACTGAGCCAAACTTAGACTGAGCCAAACTTAGACTGAGCCAAACTTAGACTGAGCCAAACTCAGTCTGTATTTTTGTCAGTAAGTGAGGTCTGAGCCAAATTCAGACTGAACCTTAGTTTGCGAGCCACCGCAGGTGGCGAGCCAGTCCTGTGCTCGGGCGCGGAGCGCCCGACCTTCCCCTTTGAAATATAAGTGAAGTTAGAACAGAAAAGGCATACTGATATAGACTCCCCGCGCGCGTTAGCGCGCTAGTATACGGTGTAACGCAGACGGTAGATTTAGCAAAGTCTACTGCCTGCGTTACACTGTAAATACTTCAAAATTACTTCAAAGGCTTTCAAAGCCGTTGAAGTTTTCTGCAACCATGAACAAAAGTATATTCCTCAAGTCATTTCAAACTTTTTCGTCCCATGTCATTGATCTGGGTGCTTTACCCGCTGGATTCTTGAGATTAATACCTTACGCAAAAATTTTATGCGTCCCTATTCTAATGTCATTTTACGTTTCTTTACTATGAAACAAAGATCATAAAAGAAGCTTGTTTGTGGAGTGTTAGTTCATCAAAAATTGGTGAGTATTCCGATGATAATCGATACGTTATTAATAATAAACTTTGTTCATCATTATTTAACTATGCGAAAATTAATTAACCTTCATTGCCGGAGCCATAGACAAAAGGCAGAATGTCTGCATTACCATTAGCTTTCCTTTTGATGTGCTGTCTTTATCAAAATCATGATGTCTGCCATTGTTTAATTCTCTTTTCTATGTGG
The DNA here is from genome assembly GCA_022814885.1 of Ditylenchus destructor. Taxonomy (NCBI): domain Eukaryota; kingdom Metazoa; phylum Nematoda; class Chromadorea; order Rhabditida; family Anguinidae; genus Ditylenchus; species Ditylenchus destructor. Next base: position 726,643 of record JAKKPZ010000022.1, on the reverse strand, counting down.
TCTTTTTACAGACATACTCTTTGTATGAATAATGAACACTAATTCGTTTCTTTCTTTTTGTGAAGTCTTTAGCAAATCAAAAGCGTATCCGATCGGATACACTCGGCAATGAAGGGTTAAGCCTAAGATTAAGTCAGTTTTGGGCGTGCACAGCGGGGCCCCAAGCCTAATGGCTTGTTTGGCGCCTTATAAGGGTTGTTTTAGCCTGATTGCAGCAGGCATCAATCCATGTTAGTATATTATACTTCAATTTAAAACATAAATAAAAAATTCAACTAATGCACTCTGTATGATTGGGAAATCCAATGAATAGCCAATCTTTAAGCAATCGATAATTGTTGACTTTCTGATTCCCACAGCGCTTGGCGCTTTGGCCGCATCTTTGTCGGAAATTCAAACGATATTTTTGCAAAGAGAGCAAATCTTTGGTAGAGGCAATGGTTCCTTCTCTGCGCTCTGTCTGTCCCTGCAGTCTTTTCTGTGCGCCGCACAATAGCACCAAATCGACCCACAACCAACACAAAGCGCTGTCCTCAGCCAACGTCTTCGGTTTAATTACCCGACTTCCAGAGTAGGGCAACCTTTTTCGATTTTATGTTTAAAATTAGCATTCAAATTCGCGCCTTTGCCTGATTCAAAATGGCGGCCAGCCGCAATTATCGATTGCTTAAAGATTGGCTATTCATTGGATTTCCCAACCATACTAAATGTTAAAATACATAATAACAACAAATTCATTAACAGTAGCGTAAGTTTAACTTGAAGCATGTAAAAAGCGTATTATGAATAAAAATGATTTAATCACCATTTTAACCACATGACACAAGTGCTAGTATCTCAATATTACGAGCCATAATCATGATGTTTGATAATCCTGCTGCCGTTCAAACACAGAATAACATCGACCACACACGTTTTTCGCAATTCAACGAATGAGTCTCATTGCAATGTAGCGTTTCTATTTTTATGTGAAATAATTTTATAAAATCCAAATAATTTTAATTGTACATTCCTTTATTACGAAAACCAACCTAATCAAAGAGGAGTGCCCATGATTTTTGTCCATTTTTGAACAATGTTCTGTATTATTCTTGTGATCACTTCAGCCTAACCCTAAAAGTAGGGTGATTAATCACTTGCGCCGCTTAAAGGTCACCTTAAACGTGTTAACAAAGCCTTATATTGACTTATCCTGGCTTGAGCCAGGATATTGAGTTTATTCTTGCTTCAGGGGAGCAGCAAAGCACCATTCTTGAGCACATGTTAATTAAGTAAAATAGCTACAAGTATTAAAAAATTATAATAAAATATGGAAAAACTTAATTAATATATTACATGAAGTTTATTATTATTATTTAGTTTGGTTACTAATAAGGTCACTCAATATATGATAATTGATCTGAGGCAATGATATTTTTATCAAATGCTGAACAATATAAGTAAAATAATGAAACAAATCTACCGCTCCAATTTTTTTCCACATTTCTCAACTAAATCAGCGCAGAGCTGAGATAAGAATATGCTTTCATTATTATGACATCATTTTTATTTTATCCGAAAGAATTGTTGGATTACGTACAAATATGAAAAGAAAGGTCAAAATCAAAAACCACCGGCCTACTTATCGAAAGATCGGACATGCTTAATACATGAAGTTGCTGATGTTGGTATTGACTTGGAAAGATCATGGTAAATATAGGTTGGTACATATAGCATGGTAAGAGTTTTTGATAACAAATTAATATCTCCCACTAATCATATATGAGATCAATAATCACAATAAATCAAATCTATAACACTACGCAATATGGTCTACGAGGTGTAAAAGTCTATAACTAACTTCACCTACCTTTTAACATCCGCTATTTGGTACACTGAACATGTAATCGCTTGTACAAGCAAATCAGTTTTTATTATAGACTGTCGCTTGCAAGCTCAATTTAGTCCAACTTTAATATCAGGATTCATATTTTGAGTAAGCACTAATCCATGTATACTTCTTGACATACCAATATCTTGAATAAAAACTTTACATATCATGGTTTCAATGGTAAATGTAAATTTCTGTTTTATGAAACAAAAATTATTAAGGGCGCATGTCCATGATTATTTCCATTTTTCGATTAATGTACTATTCTTAAACATTTATTCGTTGTTGCCAATTTTTGACACTGTAACACTATTTTATGTCTCGTTGTCCAATAGCAACATAGCATAAAAAAGAAATATCACAAACGTGGATTCATACTAATGTCCTTCCTTAGCCATTTAACACAGCGGTACCAATGATGATGACATTTTAAATACGACATTTGCTTAGTTTACAACAAATACCAGAACATTGGTTAAGGAATTTTCCATGAAATTATTGTGTTGATAAAGGTACAGTGGAACAGAGCTGCTTCATTAAGATGTAATATTCGCTTTTAAAATAGATTCATTAAAAATGTTGCATATTACTATTACGCAGTCTAGAATGAACATTGTATGGATATATGAGAATTACTAACAACGGTAAGGTTCTTTTAAGACACAATAAAACGTAAATTATTAACTATAATAAGCGAAAAATTTTATCAATCTCCTACTCTTTATCATGTTGGTGAAACGTGAAATTTATGTACAGCACACCGTAACAAATCATTATTAAATTAAAATTTTAATTAACAAAAAAATTTATAAAATTAAATTTAAAATTTAGGATCAAAAATTCTAATGTATCGTTCGAGATCATCAAACAATCCTTCTTCCATCCACTATCTTTCACTTGCCAATTATTCTATTAAGTTATTATAAATTTTTTCTCAACATTGATTGAGAACGATGCATGAAATGAACTATTATTTTTTCAACAGCAGCAAGGTTTTCACAGGTCTAACTTTATTTTATTTTTTAACTTATTTGTTACTTCATCGAGATGCTTGTGACTTTACATGTATTTAAATATTAACATAAGCTAAAGACGTATCAGTAACTTTGATGTCAATGATAAAAATCAACTCACAGTTACGTTCGAAAAGCCTTCGGTTTCAAGCCTTGCTGACCATGTTTGAAAAAATAGATGACTCAATTCGAAAATGATAGAACAACAGAATTTATCATCGACCTACATTATACCGTAACACATAGTTTGCAGTGATAATGAAAAGTATAAGCGCCGGAGATATCTCTCAGGTTTTGCAATTTATTCAATTCGCCTCTGTGATAATTTTTTAAAGTACATTTCTCACTCTAAATTGCATGAAGACTAATGCAGGTATCGTTTTACCTATTCACGGACTATAGCAAATATACTAACCGGCAAAACTTTTGACAAATTAAAGTTTGAATTGTTAGTAAACTTGTAAATGGCTGTAAAATGTTGTTTACATGTTAGAAATATTAAAAAATTAAACACTTAATTCATTGAGCTCATAGCATTAAATTGCATTACTTCGAAATGAATCATAATAAATTTCTATGAACAGGATACAAATAAACTTGTTGTATGTATAATATACATAAACGTAGCATTTATATAACATTATCTAAAGTAATATTATCTACAGAATTGTTTAGAATTCGACTACAACAATTCAATATGAAGTTGGAGTTGTCCATGAGAGGGTTCATACCTTTTAGGTTACAGAAACATGATGAAAAGCGTGGCTCGAAACTGTTATTAAAAATTTTGTTCAGTGTCCTGTAATATCAATTGCACTGTAAAGCGAAAGCTGCATCACTGTCTTATTACTTCTTCACTTAATGTGAAAATGCAATTTCCTTCCTTATCAACACTGTCATTTACTCAATCAAGCAAATATAGTGCATATAATAATCACAAAAGCCACGGTTTGTTCGATTTACCTTTGCGCAAATAATATGAGGGAGATCAGTTTATGAAAACAACTTTTATTAATTGCGATACAGATTCGTGCACCATGAGTTGAATAGAAAATTTAAAATCCAAAGTGCGCTATAACTATACTAAACGTAGCGTTTATAATTGGACTACAACCATTCACTAAGAGACTCGCGTTGTCCATGAGTATGTTCATACGTTTTAGGTTAAAACCCCTTTATTAAAAATGATGCATGAAACGAATTGTTATTATTTTTTATCAACAGAAGCTCCGTTTTGGTCCTGACCAGGATTAAAGTACAATTCGAAGCATGAAGATTATTTTATTAAATTATTGCACTTTATATTACTCATCTATAAACATCACACCTTGACTTCCAGTCATCATTTTCTTTTTCGCTGTAGACCAGCGCCAATTTTACTAGCAATGATGATTTCGATTGGATTTTCCGAAACATTTTCCAAACATCTACACGATTTTGTATAGTTCAGCCCCCATCATATATATGAAATCAAAATATACGAAAATTTTCCTCTCTTAAATCAACAAATAAAGCCGAATGGGTCCCGAAACCATTTCCCTCTTAGCTTAAATATTAAATTGCTGAACAAATTTTTCGTCTTCTCTCATTGTGTTTTTCTCTGTATTGCCTGGTTGATAGTTTCATAAGTTGATAGGCTATCAACTGCCATGAAATAAATTTTTATTTTTAAATTTTTGTCAACAGTAACACCGAAAGGTCCGACACCAAACTCTGGATTAGGCATAAAATATAAAATACAAATCAAACGTCATTTACTGTATGAAATGTGAGTTTGTCCGCTTTAATAAACAATGGATCTTTAATGTACACCGTGTGTGCCCCATCCAAGTTGTCTTTGGTGAATAAATCGCCTTCCAAATCGTTTTTATGAAATTCAAGACTGTCTCTTAGAGCTCTGAGATATTGACCAAACATCAGCTTATCGCAAACGGATTTTGTAAAGTCTAGGATGGAATCCGTTTTCAATTGGTAGTGGTAGACTTGCCTTTCTACCAAGTACTTCACAACAATAACAGCCTCTATATCCAGTCGCTCGATGGTCTTAATTGCTTTTTTATAGTCCCCTTTCAAATATGTGAAGTAAAAATCCCACTTCGCTTTTTTGTAACGTATAATAAAGCCATTTTTCAATTCGGGCCGTTTTCCATACTTTTCCTTAATTGCAGCCAAAACTTCTTCACCAGAATTGAACTTCTCCAAATCCATTTTGGCATCATTTCCAGTGATATCAACTCCGTTAATACGAATTGGCACGTCTAAATCATAATTTATAATTATTATGTGAAACATTTTGACATTAATTTGGAATGAAAAATAGAATATGTTTGACTGAAATGGGCATCGATTCACTTGACCCAATCAGGATCAAGATTCATAAATAAACCAGCCCAAGGCATATTAGGTTTAAATTTATATCAAACAAACCGTATGCTGCATCTGTCGAGGAAACAAATATGGCGACGGAAATGGCGACCGTCGGTAGCAAGAATTTGATCATTTTCGCTAAAGTCGATTTACTGAAATTAAATCAGACTGATTAACTTCAGAATGAACATTTTCAGATACTTCAGTAAATATTCTATAGTTTATAATTTTTAATTAATCGTTCTAACTAATATTTTAAAGTAATATCGAAAATATCACTCTATTATTAAAAAAAAACTATTATATATGCAAAACAAAATAACATCAACAAAATAAAATCCGTCAGAATCAAAATCAGCAAAATAAAATTGTATTCATAAAGTGACAGTTATGAACCGCAAGTCACTGAAATTTTGTAAGTAACCGAGATTTATAGGCGCATGATATAACTGCGAGATAATGATGACGTCGACAGCCGTGTGCGTGTATATGCTTACAGTAATATCGATAAAACAGACAATAACTGCAAATTTAGTGTGCGCTCCATGCACACCCTAACAGTTCTCTTTGTCTTTTCCAAGCCTTTTTATCTATTCCGTTTTTGAACCCTGCTTGCCCAGATGGCAGGCAGGGTCATGTCTTCAGGGAGTCGCAAATTTTGGGGTACTGTCAATGTCTGGTTACATAGTGAATCTACTGTTCAATGTAATTGGACAGCCCTTGCTTCTTCCAAAGACGTCGAAAAAAATTAGACAAAAATAAAATCCTGCAAAATACTCAAAATCTTGCACAATATAACTCCTTGAATGAAATTGGATTTTCCAATTCATACAAAAATATAGAAAAAATAAAATCGGATAAATCAAATTGACACATACACCCTCATCCGGTTACATTCAAGCCCGATACCGGATACACAGTCAGAAACACCGGAGAAAATACCACAGGCGATTTCTGTGGTATTTTGATTGCGATTTCTGTGGTACATCGATCCAAAGGCCACATCGACAACGAAGAAAGTCGCGGCAACGACAGAAAGTTCCGTTCATAGGACGACAACCAAACTCACTAGAGGCAAAAAACCACTATTGTTTTACAGCCATACCGTGTGTTGACTAAAATTCGGTTCAATATGGCGTTTAGAATTCCGGGTTAAAAATAAATTGTAAATCTTTATACGAAATAAACAATAAATGCCAAACAATTTAATCCAAAGGCCAAAAATGTTATTTTTGAGATTTTAATTTTGGAAAAATTGCCTGTGATTTAGACCATTTTGTCAACGAAATGTTGGATTAAAAGTTTTTCTTTATTTATAAAGTGTGAGAGAGAAGAAGTTTTACAGTATGTGACATTTTATTTTCTGTTGTTTTCTATTTCACACTGCTTTGACTCGACAATACCTGTCCTTTGGATCGCCTGGAAAAAATGATAGTTTTTAAACCTTCTTAAAAATAGCATTTCTTCAATACAACTATTATCGCATTGCGATAAAACAGTACGTAATTTTGAGCATGTACCTCTTCTATCGTTTGTAATGTGTTTTATTAGAAAATTAGATTTTATAATATAATTTTTAATAATATATAAACTTTTGAAATGTAAGCTTTCAGACATATCATTTATACAATGTTATGCGTTATTGTAATCGATTGATATGTACAATTTTGATTTACAAGCCGGAAAAGTGTCTTTTTGGGGAAGGAAACCTACCGATTTTTAGTCATACTGCACTATTGGCCAAAGTTGGAAAGAAGCCAGCCCTGTTTTGACGGGGCTAGAGTATTACGTAATTTGTGGCTACATGAAAGTAGCAAGAATTTGTATGTAAAATAGCATTTTTCCACTTTTTCATCGTTTTTGTTTATGAAAAATGTTTATGTGTAGGATAGATGTTCTTGTGGAGTTTTTGACGACAAAAACGTTTGTCAGTCCGGTTACAACGTTATGTGGAGTATGAGTTAAAAATATGACTTTTTCGAACATGCGTCAAACACCACTATCCTACCCAGAATTTTGCGGGGAATCTGCTAACCAACAAAATTTACAATAATATTATCATTTATATACCATTTTAGCAAAAATCTGCACACAATGAAACCGCACTACTATGTCATATTCGCTTTCACCTCCGTGCTATTACACCTCCTACCGACCGACTGTTCACTTAGCGCTATAACTCGCTACAAAAGATCCACAGGTGATACTGCGGCTCCATTTTGACGGGACTACAGTATTACGTAATTTCTGGCTACTTGCAAGTACCAATAATTTGTATGGAAAACATAATTCTAACCACTTTATATTATATTTTTCAGCGAAATTCTGAGCAATTGTAACAAAATTGGATGGGAATAGAATCGAGTCACTTTGGTTCAAATGCTCTTTGAAAACTATTTATATTTTCACGTAAATATAAATTGTTTAACAAAAGTTTGAAACATGTGCAAATCTTGTACTTTACAAATTATTTTTATGAAACACTGACATTTCAAGCCAAATGTTGCAATAAAAGACTTACAACACGAAAGAAAATGAGCAGAGAATCCATATCCTGTAAAATATTGGGAGGGGCCTGAAAATATTAGGACAGTGCCCCCAAAAGTGAGTTCTTTATACAAATTTTTCAAAAAGTTCAAATTTTTGTAGCAAATTCAATTTTTTGGCGCGAATTCGAATTTTTAGTAAGAATTTTGCTACTTTTACAAAATTTTGTAAAATTTCAACAAATAAATAGAAAATTTGTTAAAAAATTGGTAAATTTAACTCTTCCATAGTTTGTAATGAGTTTAATTTGAAAGCTAAATTTTTAATATAATTTTCTAAAAATGTATAAACTTTTGAAATGTAAGCTATCAGACATATTCTCTTTTTTAAACCATCACACTCTAATTGACCGAAGTCAACGCTTCAATCAATTCTTTGACATAACAAGAAAAAACGTTCAAAACGAACACAACATTTCCATTCGCCGCACTCAAGCGTTCAAATGTAACATTCAAAATGTTCAAAGTAAACACAAATGTCTATGCTCCATGCCATCTTTTCAATAGCGCTTCGTTTATTAATTGTATCAGCCAACATCCGTGAATTTCTCAAATATTGCTTGTAAACAATTTGATCAAATTTGTCACTTATCGTTGCTTCATTAACATTTATTTAATTTTATGCACTATTGTAATCAATTGATGTACAATTTTGAATTACAAACCGGAAAAGTGTCTTTTTTGGGGGAGGAAAACCTACCGATTTTTTAGTCATTCTGCACTATTGGCCAAAGTTGGTTGAAGCCGGCCCCGTTTTACTTATTTATTATTTCTTACGTATTATTATTATTAGTTATTACGTAATTTCTGACTACTTGAAAGTACCAAAATGTGTATGGAAAATATCAAGTTTACATTATGTACAATGATATTATCATTTTATATACCATTTTAGCAAAAATCTGCACACAATGGAACCGCATTACCATGTCGTGTTCGCATTCACCTCCGTGCTATTACACCTCCTACCGGCCGACTGTTCACTTAGCGCTATACCTCGCTACAAAAGATCCACAGGTGATACTGAAGCGATTATTGATACCGTTGACAATACCCATGACAAAAAAATTGAATCTCGAAAACCTTGAACCTAGATGCGGCATGTAATATACCGAACGATAGCCATGAGTCTTATCTTTAATTTAAGCCCTTACACAAATTTCTAGAATGTTCCAGAAAAAAGTTATGACCAAAAACGGCGAGCTTGGGGGCTTTTACAGGGGAGCCTTTAACCGTACCCTTTGCGTGTACACTCGATTTGACCTCCGTGCTATTGCACCTCCGACCGACTGTTCACTTTACGCTATACCTCTTGAGAACAAATCCCGAATCTGACGTCAGATTCGGAGCTATCACTTGCCCGGAAAACGATTGCGCAAGTGGTCTAACGATCATCTTACGGAGTTATAGCTTTAACTTCCTTGGGGATTAGACAGCAATTACTAAAGGCCAAACATTGGACGATAATTCTGATGAGATCCAGGGTCAGAATCCAATGAATTCTCAAGACATGAATGAAATGATATCTCAAAATCAGAATTCAGTGACGACTCAAAATCAGGACCAGAATTCAATGAATTATCAGGCTCAGAATCCGACGATGTATCATGGTCAAAATTCAGTGATGCCTCAGAACCAGAATCAGTATTCAATGATGTATCAGGGTCAGTATCCTACGACGTCTCAGAGCCAGTACCCTATGACGTATCAGAGTCAGTATCCTGCGTATCAGAGTCCGTATCCAACGACGTCTCAGGGTCAGTATCCTATGACATATCAGGGTCAGAATTCAATAATGCCCCAGGCAATGTATCAAACTCCTCAGAATCAGATGCAAAATCCATATATGACGTACCAGAACCAGCAGCAAGTGCCGGTAACGTCCTCAAATTGGGTGCAGCCTTATGGAACGCAGCAACCGTTGAGCCAAAATTACCAGGTTGGCTCGAACCTCGGGGGCAATACCCAGAAATGTATCGATCTGGGGAACGATGATCAGTAGGTTTCCAAAAATTATAAAAAGCATTCCTTCATAAATATATGTGAACAAGGAAAAGTGCAAAATCGCTCACAAAGCGCAGATATTTTACCAAAAAAGCCTTAATAATTTTTTGGCAGGATATGCAAAATTCGATCATTTTATTTTACATTTTGGCCACGTGTTTTTGTTAATTTAGCATTTCGTTGGAAAAGTACTATCTCAGGTAAACTTTTGCGCAGGATTTCAATTTTCGTTTATTGTTCCTTAAATGGGCATTCTTAGGAAAAGTCAGTTTTTATATTTTACCAAATAAAATAACAACAATTTGCTTCACTTATGTATCATTTTTCAAGTTTTTATGTCTGTTCATGTAAAATGATACAAATTTTTCAATTTGTCAGTTCAAGCTTCTAATCTCCTTCAAGATATAAAATCATTCGTATAAAATTGTTCACTGGAAACTCTTTCCAGGTGCTCACAATATGCGATGAATAACATGTGCAGTCAGCACAAAGTCGATTGCGCAGCTGCATGCGGAGGCTGCTGAGTCTGAGAAATATCGAGTCAGCCTCGAAAAATTCCGGGAATAAAAATGATGAATCACGCTCTAACCCCAACGCTTCTTTCAAAACAGTACGAATGCATACAATTTTATACAGTTATTTGCGTATAGCCAGTTATATAACGTTATCCACGTATAACTGATATGTAATATCCATAATGGATTCACAATAAAATATATGACAGTAATGTAGTAGTATTTAATGCTAGTATAGTATTGTTGCAGTGGGATGGTGGCACCTTAGCATCGACAGCAGTACAAGATCTCCAGCCAATTAGAGTTGAAAATTTCTAATCAACTAAGATTTAATACTGCATAACTAAAATGAGTTGACTCTCATTAATTTGTGAACCAGTACGGCTGTGTTGACATTGAAACACAATACAAAGGTAATAACTGTGCGTTACTACAAGTGCGTTTTACTATTACAAATTTTAAATTTTATATAACTATTTAATTTATGACAATTTCATCAGCTATTTTATTGCGAGAAATCTGACTACATTTAGTGTAAACACATTGAAAATGGCTAAAATTTAAAAAGTTAAAATGTATTGTTCTTTTACTTAGAATTCTCTACTTCTATTGAAACTATTTTTATTTCATTAGCTAGCTGTGTCAAAGTAGGAAATACAATAATAAAATATAAACAATATATTCTCTAACAAATTTTGGAAATGCGTTTGAAATGTACGAGTTTACAGTTGGTTGTGTGGTCGCCGCGAATTTATTGGACTTACTTATTCCAAGCATTTATTTTTTAAGTTTTCTTTGCTGTTTGTAAAATAGATAGACATAAATTAAACGAACGAAACTATCAGTCTTAGTATGCAAATATCCGGCCTAAGTTAATTCGAGTTAATGGATTGCTTCGTGTATTTTTTTTCTAAATCCTGAGAAAGAATCGATAACGAGGGTAATACATGAATACTTACATTAGCGAAAAACAATTCACATCCTGAAGAAAGAGTAACATGAATTTCCTACGCCGAATGCATAATTCCTATGCCGAGGAATTGTCATGAAAATTATAACTACAATTGTGTTGAAACAACAGTAATCGTTTACCTCTACCAAAGGTTTCAGAATTACTCTTATCATCCACTTCAAAAGGAGATGAATATCACCTCTAATTCTAGGCATCAACGATATTCCGTCTTTAGTATTTTAGCACTAGAAAAATAGCAATCCACCAATGATCTTTAAGTTTAATTATCTAATTAAATCCATGTTCGAAAAACTGAACTAAAATTTTCATTGCATTGAAAGTTTTTATCGTCATTTGAACCGCCAGTCGTATCTATTTAAAGAATCCAGAAATGGAGACGCTTCAAACTAACCCCAAATTAGCCATATATAACCGCTGCACTTTTTTCTGCACCAGATTTCCTGAGAGGCGCCATCGAAGCCCAAATGGGTGTTTGCTTTATGCAAAGGTGCTACCAAATTTTGAGCGAAGTTCGACAGGTAAATTGGGCCAGGTACCGTTTCTCTCCAGAACTTTCACCTCAATGAGTCAATATTTAAAGTTTGACTAGACCAAATTTCGCCTATCTCAAATTTTATCAAACGCTCAAAAATTATAATTCGAAACAGTTTCTTAGGAAATCTCTTTATTTAAATTCTGGAATACTCGATTTGAATTCAAAATCTGTACAAAATTATAGTCGCTGACCAACTTTCTAACGCTCTAGATGAAAATCTTCGTAACACTTTTAGTTTTTCTATTGATTTCTAAGGTGTATTGCGCGGGAAACGAGGATGATCCGGATGAAGATGGGCCGGATGTGAAGGAGCCAGATGACGTCGAGCCAGGAAATCCAGATGGACCAGGTAAAAGTGCTTGTGCCAATCCTAATACATAGTAATTGGACCATGTCCATATATATAACTGCTTGTGCACTAGCACAAGCACAAGATGGACCAGGTAAAAGCCCATATTTGTCAAATTTGAGCTGGGATCAAATCTTTGACAAGATTTTAGTTAAATTCCTGTACCATATGTCAGTTAGTCTTCAATCTCCCGCGCTTGTATTGAATTTGAGCCTCTAATAATCCTCAAATTTCGGAATTGAGTGTTAAACAATCCCAGCTTACTGATTTCCGAGCCGGAGTCTTTTGGGGTAGCATTGGAGGAAAATGATAATTATTCATAAGAAATTATTTGAAGTTTGTTATCCAAATCATGAATTATATTGACGAACCTGTCCATTGTAAGCCATTTATTATTACTTTGCGGCATTTAACCAAAACTGCTCTTGACGATCTTTCAAAGAAAATATTTATTTTATTAATTATTATATATATTATTTTATAATTTACTTTATTCTTTGTACCATTCGAAATTTATGCTGAAAAATTTGAAAAAAATGAGAGAATGATGTATTTTTGGATACTGTACTTTGAAAATACTTTTCCTTGCACCAGATTTTATTTTTTGAACCATAGAATGTAAGCAAAATTTCATGCATACGATTCAAATTAGCGCTAATTTGCCTGTGAGGTTTGGAAAGGAAATCATTTCCTTTCCTAATTTCAAAAATTCGGATTCAGAATTGCACTTATAAACATTATGATGTCTTTTTAAGGTCGTCCTAGAGGAGACGTTGATGATTCGGATAACTTGCCAGGCGACAATGAAGACGAGAGCGATCCTGACGGAAGTGATCCAGACGGAAGTGGTCCAGACGGAAGTGGTCCAGACGGGAGCGATCCGGATGGGAGCGATGGCAGTGATGACAATGATGACAGACCTTTAGGAACGAAGGCGGGGAAGCACAAAGACTCGAAAAGGCGCAAAGGACGAAGTGAGTCAGACGGCAGTGACTCAGACGACAGTGGCGCATTGCCACCTCCGGATGCTACCCGTAAGTTTGACGCGGAAATTGTAAAAACGATGAAAAATGCTAAAATTTCTGGAGAAAATTTTCATTTTTGAGCAAAAATGTGCACTTTAGCGAAACGTTTACAAACCAATAAAATTTTTAATGTCTTTTCAGTTACTCCTTCCACAAAATCGATGACATCCTCGAGAATGTTCTAAAATGTTCTTATGGAACAATCCAAAAACAATTTACGAAATTTCTCAGAAAATGTTCGCATTTTATGAAATCAATGGCCTATATTCGATTTTGTTTCGTATCATGTCTAGTTGGCTAGGAACCGGCTTCCTGGATTAGGGAACAACAAAAACTTTTGAGACAAAATGCCTTGACGTCTTGCTTAATACAATTTTGCTAGCTTTTAGCCACCCAAGCTCTGCCAGGAAACTGGGGTGTTAATTGTCCAAGCTTGGCTCAGAGTGGCATGTGCAACAATCCGCTGTATAAAACCGTTATGCAGAGGTCCTGCAAAACGAGCTGTGGACAAGACGACTGCGTTGATAGTCGACCAGATTTGTAAGTTTTAAAGTTATGAAAGAAACAAAGACCTCAAAAATTTGTCATGCCATTCTCGAAAAAGACATTTCCAAAAATGGTCATAACTCAGTTCAGTCTTAAGACTAAGTTTTGATTAATGGCTTAAAATGACCTTAAGTAAGACTTGTTGTCACATTTGCTCTAGTTCTATATTCAGATGTGGACCTTGGTCCCAAAGAAATTTCTGCCAGCGTGATTTCTACGCTTCTGTAAAACACCTGTGTGCTCTCACCTGCCATTTGTGTCAGCCGAGCAATGACCTTATCAGTTCTGAAGATGTTTCAAGAAGGTGAAATTCCAAGCTTGGGATTCAAGACCGAAGATTCTATCTGCTATTTTATACTAAAGACCAACTACCTGATTATCCAATAAATCATTCTTGTCTGTAATTTTTATACTTTTGAGGTATGTGCATCAATAAAACCTTTTATATCATACTGTCGTGTTGGCTCTCTTCCAAAAATTTCCTAAAAATTGAAGAAAAAGGTAAAATTTATAAAAATACTCACAACTTCAACTTGTTATGAAGCGAATGCAAGCTCTCCATCTCTAGCTTGCTCTCTAGCCGTGTAGCTTTCGCTACAGGACAAAATTTATTTGGCTGGGGTCTTATAGACCTCTATCGTCGAAAAAAAATCAATTTTTGGGGAAAATTGATTCTGGTGTGAACTTTTCGCACTATTTATATCGCAAATATTTCCACGAAAAGCCTAAAACAGAACAAAATATACACAAAAGCAAAAAATATGAACAAACAGAAACTGTTCGTTAGGGCCATCCTTTGTTGTGTCGTTCGAACAAAGAAACATTAATTACGTTTCCGGATGAAATCCCAAAAAATTTATCGCTACATATTTTTGTGACTGAAAATAGCTCAGGTATGACAGCATTGAGGCCGGGAATTGATCAATTTCGATCGACTTATTAGCTGATCCATCTTTTATTTGCCTTATTTTTGTCTGATTCTTCTTCTATATGGTCTGGCCCAAAAATGGGAAGATTGACGGAAATTTTATCCAGAAAATCGATGGTTCTCATAATTGCGCTAATTTTTTATATTTCTATATTTTCTAACGTTCGGAAAAGTTCAATAATTTTGTACGCAAATGCGGAAGAGGATGAAGAGGAGAATCGAAGAGTTGATGACACGGAAAACGGAAGGCCAGACTTTGAGGAAAATCGAAATACGAATGAGGAGAACCCAAACGAGAATCTCGAGAACACTCAGGAGGAGCCGGAAAACCGTATGTTACTGTCAAATTTATGTCAGAAAATTGTCAGAAAAATCTCTCCGGCAAAGTTTTAGTCATTCCAGGCCTTTTCCAGTAGAAATTTGAAATCTAAAAATCATTTTTCAAATTTTCGATACCAATTTGTTCCAGTAAAATTTTATTTGTCATCACGATTAAAAAATTCAAAACATTATAATGGAAAGCAAATTTTAGCAAAGTAGAAAAAAGTTGGCTGAGCCTTTCTAGCACGTAATCCTTCTGATCGACCCTTCGGACTATTTAAAAAATTGAAACCTCCCTCCCCGGAAATAACATAGACGATTACGGTAATTTTGTTTCACCTTTCAGGACGCAGCAACGAAATGCCGCCGCCTCGACGATCTGCGTCACGACAATCGCCGGAGACTGAGAGGCCGCGCCGCTCGCGTTCGTCGCGGGACACCGACATTCACATGCGTAACGTTTTGATGCGTACTTTATTCCGCGAATCATTTCCTAGTACATATTTTTGAATTCAAAAATAAAATCCGCGATTAAATTAAAAATGTTGGTTGTTCTTAAGGCCGAAGATCGACTGTACGTCCTCGCACAAGACCACCCAGGAGAAGGACGAGTGCTCCGAGGAGAAAAAGCCGGGAAAGGCCACAAAGCCGAGAAAGACCAGAACCAGGTTCTATTTTTACGCTTATTTTAGTCGAGTAATTAAATCCGCGCCACAATAATAATCAAGTTTTGTGGCTTAATGGAAGTTCAGTTTAGTTTTACTTGGGTAAAAATTGGTCATACAAGCCCTTATAAACCATTTTGACATACTATTCAGTATAGGCAAGCGTTTCCATAATTAGGAAAATGGCCATTTTTTCAGCACATAATGCCGAAATACTGGCCCAGCGCCTTAAACATAAACTTAAACTCATATTCGCTTGCTTATAAAAATTACATGCCAATAAAAATGTCTGCGGAAACGTTTAAACGATCGCTTTATTTCAATGACTCAATGGTTTAGTTTGGAAAGAAATGTGTGTGTGTGAAAATTGTACATACCCAATATAATCACCCTAAACTAACTAACTATTTTGTTTTTAGACATTTTTATTTGATCCTTTATCTAAAAATTATCGTATTTTTTCTATTTGAAGCCCCTCTTCATTTGAAGCCCCTCTATATTATAAGCTCCTAAAGAAAGTGAATAAAAGCAAAATAATTATTTTAAGACAATTTTTCGATTAACATTAAAACTATTCCTCCACGCACATTAGTTTTGACTACATGTCACTGAGCTAGCTTACTGAGCTCGCTGAGCTATGTCATTGAAATATTGTGTACATGAAATCTCCACGTATGTTCTCTTCTAAACACTAAGCCATCGAAGCATTGAAATAAAATTATGGTTTACAGGCATTGGCAGACACCGAATCATTGTTGCTGAATATGATGAAGATCAATTTTAATATTTCACAATTTCTAACATTTCATGCCAATAAAACTGTCTGCCGAAACGTTTAAACTATCGCTTTATTTCAATGACTTAGTGGATTATTTTGAAAGAAAATGTGTGCATGGAAATAGTACATACCCAATATTTAATAAACACATCCAGACAGAATTCATGCAATCAAAATTAGTCGGTGGGTGGTAATATTTTGTTTTTAGACATTTTTATTTTATTCTCTACCTAAAAATGATCGCATTTTCTCTAATTGAAGCCCCTCTTCATTTGAAACACCCTCTCTAATATAAGCTCCTAGAGAAAGAGAAATAGTGTGGGTTAGAGTAAAAGTTATCCAATTTAAGCCAATGCCACGAAGCAAGCTAATCAGCCAACATTTTCAGAAAATCCCAGATCTCGGGAAGTGGAACCAACCGACTACCGGCCAAGGCCTGAGACTTCAAATCCAGAGCCAATTTCACTTCCAACAGATTATGATTCGGAAGAGTTGCCTCTTCCCGACTTTATAATCGAGAATAGAACGGTTATTCCGCAAAATATACGTAAGTGCGTTCGGAGTAAATTTTTACCGAATGGTAAAATTTACTAATTTCGATTCTTGGAAGCTCTTTTATGACTTTTCCGGAGCACATTTTGTTGCCATTTTGTCATAAACATATTTCTTTTCCAGAAGACGTCGGTCTAAACTGTCATCAGATGAGTAATATGTGCGAGAATAATCTCTACAGAACCGCTATGGCGCGACTTTGCAGTAGAAGTTGCTACGGCGCGGACAATTTGTGTGTGGATCGCAGGCCAGATTTGTAAGCTTTAGCCTTGACACCTAAAATTTTCAAGTTCTTTTGCTTTCAAGATTATCTTTAGAATTAACAGTTATCAAAATTCGAAAGCTTTCCTAATTTTGGGATAATATTTCGTCACTTCCTTCAAAGTTGAGCCCAGCGCGGCTTAGTTTGATAGATCGAATGATGAGACTTCTTTGCACTAATTTCCACACACCAAAGGACCACCCAAGTCGATTGTGTTTTCGGTCCGCTTTGGTATCTCCGTTGAAAGAAAAAATGCCACTTTGTCCATTTGGCATCTTACGAGGCATCTTAAGATCCTTGAACTAATGCCCGAGGCCCTTGACCTTTACCTAAAATTTTCCTACCCGGACTTCTTTTCCAGAAAGTGTACAACTCAAGAAATTTTTCAGATGTCCATTTTGGGTTCAGCGAAACTTTTGCAACTCAACTTTTTACTCTCCTCAGATGAAAGTTGAGTATTGCGGCCGAACGTGTGGCTTGTGCCATCCTGGAAAGCGGCCAAATTCCACGATTCCAGTTCCAAGACGCGTTCAAAATTCCTGGTGGGATTCCACTCGGACTCAAAATCGTCGCCGTCCAAATGACGTGCGCTCAACACTTACAGTTCCAAATTCTGATTTTGACTCAAACTCACTTGACGTGGATTCGGAGCCGATTTCTCTGGAAGAGAGACCACGTTTTGGGAGGCGGAATCGGGTTGGAAGAAGAAATGTTAGTAGCTTAGAAAAGTAATCAAAAAATGTAGGATGTGAAATAACTGGTAAAAAATGGGGTTTTTGAGTTTCTAAAATGGCGTAGATAAGAGTTCCGCGTAGGCAAATGGCGATTTGAATTTGCGCCAAAACATAATTGCATTCCAAAGGGGTTAAAAGGGGCCGCTGAAAATTTTTAATGAGGGGGATTACTCGGCAGGGGTCTCCTCTAGAAATTGGTAAAAAAATTGAGTGGGCCCTATTAGAGTAAAAATTTTCACAGTCAACACTTTTCCCTATTAGAGGAGGTTCTGTTCAGCATCAGGAAAAGATATCTGCGGCATTTTACAATCCCTCTTCACAATTCTTTTTTAGGGCAAACTCGATTTCAAATTAGCGCCAAAATATAACCGCATGCCAAAGGGGTAAAAAGGGGCCGCTGAAAATTTTTAATGAGGGGGATTACTCGGCAGAGGTCTCCTCTAGAGATTGGTAAAAAAATTTGAGTGGGGCCTTATTAGAGTAAAAATTTTCACAGTTAACACTTTTCCCTATTAGAGGAGGCTCTTTCCCTGATGCTGAACAGAGCCTCCTCTAATAGGGAAAAGTGTTGACTGTGAAAATTTTTACTCTAATAAGGCCCCACTCAAATATTTTTTACCAATCTCTAGAGGAGACCCCTGCCGAGTATCCCCATCATTAAAAATTTTCAGCGTCCCCTTTTTTACCCTTTGGCATGCGATTATATTTTGGCGCTAATTTGAAATCGAGTTTGCCCTAAAAAAGAATTGTGAAGAGGGATTGTATTACATTTTTTTGTGTTACTTTGTGGAACGTATTTTTGAAGTTTCGCGAAATTAATCGTCACTTAATTTATTTTATCGAAAATTTGAGACAGAAAATTTTTGAATTCCCAAAATGTTTTATTATTCGCAAAAATGCTAACCAAGTTATCAGTTAAATATTTTTCAACAATTTTTTAAACGAACGATAATTTAAATGCTATAAAATTTCAAAAATATTGCTGGAAGATTATTTTTGGAATTCCACAAAGTATTAACTAACCTATTTCTGAACAGGTTTTACTTTATAAGGAAATAATTGAAAAGTAATGACAAATTTTCCTTCTTAAATTTAGGGTTGAGCTGGGAAGAGGAGGCGAACTGTCTATATCCCAAGTTTTCATTCTCTACATTATTCCATAGATGGTTAAAAGCAGTAGCCAGTGATTGTTCCAGAAGCTTTCAATGTCGTGAAATGTTAATACTTAATGAATTACATGTTTAAATATAATTTCTATTCAAGTTTTATCAGGCCCGTATATAGGGTTATGAATGAATTTTGTAAATTAGTACACTCAAAACTCGTTTATCCGGAACGACCGGGAAGGATAATTTATTCCGGATATATTTATGACCAAAAATTTGTCAGGCCCATATCAAGAATCCATATTCGGCCGATATAGGGGTATGAATGCGGACCAGACTCCGGGATCCGGTTCGGGCCTACTTACTCGGCCCGGAGCGTACCCGGCCTGGAAAACTTAGCTCCAAACAATTGGGCTCAGATTCCGTTTCGGACGAAAGAATTTTTAATGCGGTCGGGCTATTCTCGAATTGCCCATCACTTTGGACTGAGTATCACTTTGTATTAAAAATATCTTAGTGCCAAAGGTCGTATACTTTATCTTGAATGCTCTAAGGATATTTCATATCGGCTATACTGGATAACTGTATAAAATTGTATGCACTCGTATTGATTTGAAAGAAGCGTTGGAGTTAAGCGTTATTCATCCGGAATTTTCTGGAAGCTGACTCGATATTTTCTGACTCAGCAGCCTCCGCAAGCAGCTGCGCAATCGACTTTGTGCTGACTGCACATATTAGTCATCGCATATTGGGAGCACCTGGAAAAGTGTTTTCAATAAAGGATTTTCTATCCGGGAGATTGGGAGCAAATAAATTTGTTACGTTTGCAGTGAAAGATGACGCAATTTGAAAAGTAGTATTCAATATAAAAAGTGACTTTTCTTAAAATTTAGTAAAAATTGAGTTTTCTCAGGAAAAACTGATAATTTTTGGGAAAAAATCAATTTTTCTCAGGAAATGTCAATTTCCTAAAAGCGTACTTCCTTCAAAACGTGCAAAATTTAAAAAATTAGCTAAATTTGAATTGGTGGTTGGACAATATCTCAGACAATCCTTGATTTTCGGAACCAAACAAAACTTTATTCAAAAGTTCAAGTTTTTGAATAAATCCATATTTTTACAAAAAAGCTCAGGTAGTTGAAAAAATGTCAGTTCTTGTCCAAAAATGCTCATAAAATGAATGACGCGTTTTGTCAAGGATTTTGTCCTGGGCTTGTACTTTTGTGAAGGAATATTTTGTACAATTTTAATTTTATGGGAAACTTACTGAACATCGTTCGCTTGATTGATACATTTCTGTGGATTGCTCCCGAGATTCGAGCCAACACCTGCAGCCTGTGGCTGCATTCCAAAGGGCTGACCCATGTTTGATGACATTCCCGGAGTTTGCTGCAGGTTCTGAGTCATCATCGCGGGGTTTTGGGCCGAAGGAGTCATCATCGGATTCTGCATCTGATTCTGTGGCGTCATCGGATTCTGGACCTGAAGCATCATTGGATTCTGAGCCTGTGGCATCATTGGATTCTGAGCCTGTGGCATCATTGGATTCTGAGCCTGTGGCATCATTGGATTCTGAGCCTGTGGCATCATTGGATTCTGGGCCTGTGGCATCATTGGATTCTGAGCCTGTGGCATCATTGGATTCTGAGCCTGTGGCATCATTGGATTCTGGGCCTGAAGTCCCATCGCCTGTGGCAGATTCTGACTTCCGAGAAGTTGTTGTTGCGTCTGAGGTGTTCCACTGGCGAAGTTTAGTGGAATTTGACCTCCGAATCCAGGATTACCATTAAATCCCGGATTTTGGACGCTTTGGGGCATATTAGCCAAATTTTGGCCCAATGCTCCGGAATTTGGCATAGAAGCCATCAGATTCATTTGAGGATTGCTTGCCATGCCCTGAGAGTTCATTTGTGGATTTGCAGCATATGGATTCTGATTTGGAGCGTATGGATTTACGGCAGTTTGACCAAAGCCAGGAGTCTGATGTCCTGGATTCATCGGATTTTGGCCGTACGGATTTTGAGCTTGAGATAACGGATTTTGGCCATTCTGGAGGCCAGGCATAAAATTTTGGGCCGAATTACCCGAGCTGGGGAAAAATCCATGTGTATTAGGTGTCATCGGAAATTGGCTACCAAAGCCGTTTCCGAATGAATTTTGCCCGGATCCTTGATTATATCCTTGGTTGGACCCAAAAGCATTCATACCAAATGGATTGAATCCGTTACTTTGGTCGAATTCGTCGCCTTGGCCGAACGGGTTTGCTCCGTAGGAATTCGATTGGTCAAAATTCGATCCAAACATGTTGGAATAGTCGTTGTAATGATGATGATGTTTTGGTTTATGCCCTGAAGCGTATTGTCCAGAAAATGGCGAATTTTGGCCCTGGAATAGTGAAAATGGATTTGGGTATGAATCATCGTCGCCGTAGTCGTAATCGTTAGTTTGCTGGCTTTCAAAATTTTGTTCTCCATAATTTTGCCAGTTGTTTGATGCAGCAGCGGCCAAGTTTTGAATCGGAGACATAGAATATAGACTTTGATCCCAAGGTGAGTTTTGCCCATGAGAGTGTTTGTGGCTTGAGAGCATTCCTGGCATATTTCCGGGATATTGTGACATTGGATTCACAAAATTTTGAGCGTAATTTGACATTGGATCTGAAGGAAATCCTGGGTATTCATTTGAATTCGGACTGCCCATATTTGGCATTTGTAGCATTCCGTTCATTTGATTTAGATTATGTCCAGTTTCGGGAGTACTTCCAGGTCCCGGCTGATTTTGCGCGGACGGACTATTAGGAACTTGGCTTGGATTTAAAGCCTGAGTTTGAAGACTCTGAGGCATTTTTTGTGCTTGATTTGCGGGATCCAAGCTGTTTTCGTCCGGAACATTCAGACCTGGAGGAACTAAAGATCCTTGGCCAGATGACTTGGTCGGAACATTCGGCGTGGGTGGTCCGTTACTTGACATCAGAGACATTGGATTTGGCACTGCCGGATTTTGCGGTCCATGATTAGAAATTTGTGATTGACCAAGACTTGACTGCTGCGTTCCTGGAAAAGGCATAGTATTTGGTGCTTGAGGACCAGTAACCGGGTTGGCCAGATTGTTTTGTGATTGACCGGGGTTTGACGGTGATATTCCCGAATTTGGCACACTTGGAGAACCCGCCACTGGCGAGAACTGAGATTGTAAAAAATTCGGTATTTTGAAACTGATCTCGAACCCTGTAAATGGGTAATACTATATTTGTCCCAGGAAAAGCGAGTGGAACTCATGTCACCAAAAACATCGCGGAAAATAAAAATGTTTTGAGTTAAGCATTTTCAGCTTTGATTTTTATTTTTCAAAAAATTTTTTTAAATATTATACCTTCTTGGGCATAAGACGAGCAAATCCCCGCTAGCACCACAAACAGAAGTAATTTTTGCTTCATTCCTTGCAACATTCTTCTGCTCAAGAATATTGATATTCTAGATAGTTCCAGAGTCAATGGAAGACTTTGAACCCCACAAAATTTTAGCTGAATTGGTTTAGCCAAAAACTTGGATAATCCCGAAAAATATTTTGGTAAACACTGACACAGGTAAGCGATCCCGAGCTTGACTTACTGCTACGCAAAAAAACGAGAGGCAGTTAAGAATTCGAACTGTTTTATTTGCTTAGCTCGCCAACTGACGCCGAGAATTCAAAGCGATGATTCCAGCGGGCTTCCCTGAGTAATCATAATTCAGTCCAATATCCCGTGATGTCTCATAAATAGAATAGCGAGAGAAGTGAAGAGATGAAAAGTTTCGATTTTGCGAATATTTGCACCCTACGATTTAACTTTGAACTGTCAATTCCTTATACTCTTATGGTCAAAACAATCCATAATCGCGTTTGAATTCGCGCTCCTTTTGAGGAGCTCAGATTTCAAACGATATTCTGGATTCGTTTTTTCGCTAGGATACTTTTACAGTGTTTTCGAAACTATCCAAAAAGTATTCAAGTGCAAGAGAAAGTACTCAATTATCGTTAAAGATACTAATACCAAACCCTGGTATCCGAGCAGTAGATCTTGGGATTAGTACCTTTAACGGTAATTGATTACGTTCACCGGTACTTGAGTATTTACTCGATGGTTTTGAAAACACTGTATACTTAGGTAAAGGTTGTAGAACTTTGACTTGTGATTGGACCAGGTTAAGACTTATGCTAAGCTAACAAGCTTGTAAGCTTCCATTGTCGCGCAACCCATCACGGGGTACCAACTAGCATGATTTCGCGAATCCAGGATATACATTGTTCAAAATATAATTTACGGAATATTACATTCTTGAGCTTTATTTCTGAGTAACATATATCATTTTTAAATACCATTTCAGAACATTTACACGAAAATGCATCAATTGGTAAGAAATACACTGAAAATTGAAAGTTATCGTACAAAATTGGAAAATTCTTTATTTCTTTGCTAATGATTCGGGTTTCCATTTTGAGTAGATGATCTCAGCTCAGTATGATTAATTATGACCGAGGGCGATATTCGGACGTTAAAAATGACATGACTGTTATCTTTCGAGGCTGCGAAATAAGACGCATCTAGTCCAACACAGCGGCCAATCGCCCAAAATTGACGTTGAAAGGCTCGTCGGTATTCTTTGCTGAAAATGTTGCGTTTAACTAACTTTTCAACACAAAAGGTAGGGTTCGACTTGAAACCTAACGCGAACTTTTTTGTCTAGCGTTCAAGTGCAATCAAAATTGTACTTTAAAGTCACAAAACGCACCCAAAATGCTTTTCTCGGGACAGCTAGGTCATTAAACGAAGCGGTGTCTCAAATTAATTCTCACGAGCTGGCATTCCTTGAAATTGAAAAATTTATTGAAAAATTATACTCATTGAAAAGACATTCCTTGAAACTATCAGTACTTCAGCTATGTGTACTTTACTGAACTGTCTACGAGTTTTAAAACTATGGTAGTCTATGGAAGCTTGAATGACCTATGGAAGCTTTAAAGTTTCACTTAAAGTGCATTCTTGAACTTATGCGGTACATGACATCATATGACTAACCTAAACGTATACAAAAGTGGAGCACAGCTTAACGAAGCCAGAGCCATTACTATGGCCAGACTGCCACCCACGCACCACAGCTGCATAATATTAAGCGTGATGAAGTAAGTCAGTGCTAGGGAAAACATGGAATAAATAAACCAGCCGAAGAAATTTATAACCATCGTAGAGGCTAGGGACATAAAAAGTCGACGAGTTGCGTGATCCGTTGCTGAAACATATTTTATGAGTAAAATGATGAGCTTCGGAAAACCTAGGGTGGAAAACTGTATAGACAGTGCGCTTAGAAATCACTCTTATGTTTCATCGCTGTCATGTACTCTTATAAATTCGAGTTACCTATTGGAATTTATACCGTACGAGTGCATAACATACCCCCTAATCCCATGAAAGCCCAAAATCCCATGATGGGCATCCAAATTTGGCTTACAAATTTCTCAAGGGATTTTTTCCGGATTTTTCTCTATGTCTATCCGCCATGGCAAAATTAGACCGTTTTCAGACACTTCTAACTAACATTATGCCAAAACATACCTGCGTTTGTCTTCCTCTGTTTCAGCACTATCCATACAGCCAAATAACATATCAAAGTTAGAATATTCCAAATTATATTATTTCTAACAATATCATTGGCCAAGTTATCAATGTATAGATCGTTAATTCCGCATGACACATATCTAAAATTGACTCTGGTTTGCATTGCAGTTTTCGCTCAAATTTTTCATGTTTGGCATTGCGTTTTTAAGATATTTTTAGGGCGAAACTTTTTGTCTTCTTAGTAAACTATAAAATAACACTAGGAAGAATTATTTTATACTAAGAAGAATTATTTTATTCTAAGCCTGGAATACAAATTTTGACTTAACGAATGCGTCGATGATTAACAGTTTTTTAATTTCTACCAACTTCAAAACATCGAAATCTTGAAGCTAAACGATTTCGTTTGAACTACAACTAGTGTTGTAGTTCAGACTAATGGTCCGGATATGCCAACTCTGATGCGCCTGTCTTGTAAACCCGGGTACCGATTCAGGCGGTTTCCTTGTGAATTATGACCAAAAATAGAAAATAAGCCACATTTTGTTATTGATCCCTCGAAAATGTCAATTCATTAAGCGAAAACTTTCTGTTTTTACGATTTTTTTTCTACACATACTTACCTTTCGCGCGAGCCAAAAACTACTCTTATGGAACCATATACGATATAAAATCCATAAGCGAAGCAAAATCCAGCCAGGACCATGGAATAGTACAACATCGACCGGCTCTCCGTTCTGTTAAAGAAAAATATGGGAAAGGTCGCATGCAATAATCGATCGAGACCAATGGCCAAGGTTAGCATGATACTCGTATTTGCTCCGAAAGTTGGCACTATCTGGATGAACAGACATGTTTGTAGTCTGATAACCTGCGCTCCTGAGCCGGGAGTCAAGCCTGCGGCGATTCCTGCGTTTGTGATGAAGCTGAATTCATACAGGGCTTCGCAGAAAGCTTGAAGAGCGAGCAAAAGACTACAGGAGCTGTGAAGAGTCCTTAAGAGAATTGAATGTCTATCATATAAAATAGTAGCTCAGTTTTTTAAGACAAGAGAAATGCCCAAAATATATGACGGTCCAGAACAGTCTAGTCTGATTCGTCAACCTTATCCTAACAAACTTTACCTAACCCAACAAACCTTACCCTAATCTCTACAACTCTCTGCAACTTAAACAAACCTGTTAGCGCAGATTATGTAGACGAGATCCAAATTGAAGATTATCCCTATTAAGCCAACAAATGCTCGAAGGATAAATAAGGCAACAACTATCGCCGGAAGATTAAACGGTTGAGCAAGCACCTAAAACGGTAATTTACATGATTGCATTACTATTTTCATATCGCAGGTTAAACGTCATTGTTTTTATTTTTCACTATTAGCCGAAATTATGACAATTCGTATCTTAGGATTTAGTAACAACCTTAAGATTGGGTTTATGATCAAGACTTGTTCTTAAGCTTAAACTTGAGCTTAAGTTGAGCTACCAGAGGTGAAAGTATCTGCCCTAATTGCAAGGGAAAAGTTATTATCAGTAAAACCATTTCGTATCATACCAAAGTAGTCTGCTCGACTGAATCATTAGTCATGCTCAGGCTCAACCAAATATGGCAAGAATATGCTTCAAAAACCGCTAACCACAAAAAATTGAAATTGCTTAGGCAAAAGTTAAGGCTTAAAGTTAAAATATTTTGTATTTGTTTGAGCAAAAGTTTGTCACTTATTGTGGGAAAATAATATCGATTCAACCGAATATTTACGATACATTTCTATTCAAATAAACGCAGACATAGTCTAGATACAAATTTGTTGTATTCCTGTTAATTACTACTATTTGAACCTGTGTGGGAGCTGTCGACTTTCAGCGTCCTTTCAATGATATGCAGAGAAAAAGAGATAGAGAAAAGACAACAGCTTAGCCGCAAGCCTAAGTATGCTGACGCGGTCGAGCCTTCCATGCTTCTGTCATAGTATAGACTTGCATAAGGCATATGTGACTATAGTATGCCTTACAAAGGTTCTAGTAGTCTAGAGCTAAAGTCTGGTGAGTGGTTAGAGAAAAAAACGATGGGTAAATTTTAAGTGAGGTTTTCCCACTTGCGTAGGTCGGATGTTGTATTATTGTGAGAAAATACATATGATGAAAAATTATTGGGCGGTTGTTCAAAAATATGTACTTCCGTATTCCGGGTTACGCTAAGCTTGTGCAGAAGCACAAGCTTGAAAGCTTCCGTCGGTTCTTTGCGCAAGCCTTCACCAGGTACAAACTAGCGTGATTTCACGCATCCAGGATTTACATTCATCAAAATATTGGTTTGGCCGGAAATTCGTGTCGGTGTTTTTAAATATAATTTTTTTCTCACGTAACGCAAGAGTGCCTATGAGTGTTATATACCGCTTGATAACCGAGAGTTTTCTCCATGCAACCATACTTAAATTATATTTTAGCTTTGTAAAAAATTGTTAGCTATTTGTGATTCCATGAAAAATTTCAAAATCACCAATTTTTGAGCTATTTTTATATCTTTTGTGTGCAAAAATATTAGGCATTCTATTTCCAATTGTGCAATATTATAGAGCAATATCAGCTCTAATACTTACCTTTTACAGAACATTTTTTTCGTTTGATGGCTGCAGAGATATGACCATTTTAAGAAATGACGTCGCTCGAAAAATGGAAAATTTCGATTTTTCCGAATTTTTCGGTTTATGTATCAACTTTGAGCGGTCATATCTCGCAGAATTTCAAAACAAAAGTTATTCTGTAAAAAGTATGTTGTAGAGCTAGACCTTGTCTACAAATGCCGCAATGCCACTTTTTAGAATTGTGCCAAAAGATAAAAAGAAATTATTCATGAAAGTTGCTAAAAATAACCAAAAATCAATTTTTTGGGTGTGCTTCCTTAGAACTATCATAAAGTAATGGTTACATGTAATGGTAAATCATGCTATATACGGTTTGAAAGAGAAAAGAATGTGCTACCGAATGGTATGTAACACTCAAGAAAAACACCGCTTTAGATTAATAAAAATTGACTTTGAAAACACCGACAATAATTTCCGGCCAAACCAATATAATTTATGGAATATTGCATTCTTGAATTTTATTTCGGAATAACATATATCATTTTAACTAATATTTCAAAACATTTACACGGAAATGCGTCAATTGATAAGAAAACATTGAAAATTGCTGAAAGTTATCAAAGTTAACAAAATTGAATAACTCTATTTCTTTGCTAATGATTCAAATTCCCATTATGCTAAGATGATCTCAGCTCAGCATGATTAATTATGACCGAGGGCGATATTCTGACATTAAAAATGACATGACTGTTATGTCATCGTCATCTTTAGCACCAAGGCGCTGATGGTACTTTACTAGCACATCGATTTGAATCTTGAACGAGCGAAGTTTCTAAAATAGGTTTAGTTACTTGGGAACTAAGAAAATCGGTTGGATTACTCGATCGTCGGCTTGTCTATCAAACTCGGCCACTTGCTCCGTGGGTTCTTTGGCAATTCCCGGTCAAACTCGTTGGTGTTCAGGCCCGGTTTTCCACAAAATCATATCTATGGATTGCTCCTTGCGGAATAACATATATCTTTTTAAATAATTTGCCTTTCACGGAATGCGTTTGATGAAACAGACACATTTCAAAAATTTTAAAAAACAAAGAAACCCATTTCTTGCAATATTCTTCCCCTTATACAAAAGATTTCGCAAAATTATGACCGAGGGAGAAATTCTGACTTAAAAAGACTGCTTTATGCATGTCATCTTTCACCAAGGTACGGGCCTTGGTGGCTGTGACGGCGATGTTGTGGCAACAAAAGAGTCCTTTGTTTTTGTTTCGTTCTTTCCATCGATTGGGCGGCGCTTTCTTTTGCCTCCCCTTTTCAGAACAATATTTTCCTTCCTTGTGGAGAGAACCTTTTTTTCACACTTGAATTACATATTAAATCTTGACACTCGCGATTTGCAATCTGCTTTCATTTATTTTCTTTCTATCTTCACCTTGTGGCGTTTTCAGCGATGATTGTACATTTTCCTATCATTTTATAGGCGTTTTTCATTCCCGCTCTAGGCAAAATGGAATACGTTACGAAGTCTTCTCATATGAAAGAGCCCACATAAAGAAGATAAAATATAAAAGAATTGTGTCAACTTTTCAAGGATAACATATTTTGCTAATTCATTTTACTGCAGTTATCACGATGTTCCGTTTTAACAGTACAAATTTGATGATTCTATGTCCTCGAGAAATACAAAACCAAAAATTTGGTCTTAATTTGGAGAGAATTCATTCCTTTCAAATCGGACTTTTTGTTCATGGAATGTTAAAATTTCATCATGCAAAGTCATGCAGGTGACTTACAGGAGAGCGGAGAAACGGAGGTCTGTGGGGAAAAAAGGCAGGAGACGTCCAGCCCTTTTATTTTGTTGTTTGTGTCTGCTCGTTTTCTCTCTCCATATCTCATTGGTCTCTGTTTCTCTAACCGACGCCATACATTTCCCTCCCCAACGATCTCTCATCTCGGCCCATCCAACGGCGTCTCTTTTGGTGTTTACTGCAATGGTGAAGAAATTGTTCAGGGCACCTGCAATTTCTTCAATGTAATCAATTTATAGTACAATTACAGAGCAAATTCTTCAAAGTTGTTCAAATTCATTTCTATTCCGCCCATTCTCGATTCAACTTGACTACACATCTTGATTTATTGAACAATAGTTCTACTTTAACAGTTATTTGGATTGAATCGACTTATTTGGCGCCATAATATTTTGAGGAATCAACTTTTATTAGATCAATATTACTCTTGGATTCCACCGATGTGTGTGGTCCCATACGGCTGATATGGCCGAAAGTGTTAAATGTGGCCAAATGTGTTTCAGCTTGCCAAATATGGCAACATATTTGGCAATATTTAGTCACATTTGGCCACATTTAGCGCATTGGCTGTATTTGGAGTATTTGTCCTGCTTTACATACAACCCCTCTATTTTTACTTTACAATGACAAATTTGTTCCACAAAATTATTATTTCCCGATTTTTTGCTTAAATTTTCGCATTTCTTCTTACTCCTAAAAGCTTTTCACCCACCATTGCTAATAACTGTAAATTTTGTATCACATTACCAAAATTTTTCCGCGTTTCTCGGCTATTACTCCTGTCGCGCTTCTGTTTTCTGACCAAAGAACAGCTTAATTTTACTCGAACTGAACTGAAGCTAAAATTTTGTCCGATTATTGAACTCATTATATTTCAGTCCAAATATGGGATGCAGTATTGGTTGCACTCTAATCACCGCCATAATCTCAATACTCGTATTCGCAATTGCCAAATTTTTCTACAATCTCTTCACCTGCCACCGATCCCGACCAAGTAAACCAACGATTAACAAAAAGAACTGGGAGCACGACGTCGTTTATTTGTACCAGTTTCCTCGCTCCAAATCGGTGCCCAACGCTTCGCCGTTTTGTCTCAAAGTCGAGACTTTCCTGAGGCACTATAAGATAAACCATGAGGTAATTTTCGGGATTATTTAGCAAAATTTATAAAGGAGTTTTTGAAAATTTTGAAAATTTGTACGATTTTTAAGATTTTAATGTTTCACTTTCAGATCGTTGAATCTCTGAGTCTCCGCTCGAAAGAAGGCAAAATGCCGTTTGTGGAACTGAATGGCGAGCAAATTGCGGACTCCCAGCTCATCATTCTTGCCCTAACGAAACATTTCAGTATAACAGTACAGTTTTTATAGTGCATATTTTCGTTAATAATCAATAATTTTTCGTTCAGGATAATCTCAGCGCGGAACAAGAAGGAATGGTCAGAGCAATTTCTCGAATGGTCGAGCATGGAAGTTTTGGGTAAGTATTTTATAGCTTTAGGATAGCTACAGCTAGGTGCAGGTGAGCGAGAATGTAGAGTGTGAAGGCAAATTGTAGGCACAATGTAAGAGAAAGGCAAATTTAGGCCACGATAACATACAGTTGAGCGCTGATAAACCGACTCCCCTTTTCTGAATTTCGATAGTGAATTTCCTGTTGATTTCCTTATCATTTTTTGCTGTGAAATAAGTGCCCGATAGAGAATTTCAAGGCCACAACAAAAAATGATAAAAATCAATAGGAAATTCACTATCGAAATTCGAAAAAAGGGGTGTCGGTTTATCGGCGCTCGACTGAATGTTTAAACTTTAAATAGCATACAAAATTTACATCCCATTCTTTCAAATTCGCCTCCCTTATGGTGGACGGTAAAATTTTTAGCATTTATTTTTGCTGTATCCAAAATATCAACCACTACAAAAGTTTCATGTAAAATTCATGCTGAATTATGTTAGGCATATTTTAGCGTTAGTCTTAGGCAAAGACTTGGTCTTAGGCTTGGTCCTCTTGAAATAAAAAGCGAATCTGACTGCCTTATATGGGTTTAATCCAAAATTATTGTTTGAATTGTAAATCTGTTACAAAAAAGAACCACTGCTATTACCTCGAAAACCCTCACGTAGTATTTTAGGGTAAATGAGGTTTTCGTGCTAACATACAAACTCTATCTATAAACGTAATATTTTGTTTCCTAATAATACTGCCTATCGGAAAATGGGAAGGCTGATTTGAATATAACGATTTGAATTTGCGCCAGTGACGCCAATTCAATTTAGAAGGGGGCTAGCGCAAATCTGATATTGGTAACCCCTTTAAAATAAGATTTTAGAGGGGGTTAGCAATATCAGATTTGTGTTAGCCCCCTTCTAAATTGAATTGGCGCCACTGGCGCTAATTCAAATCGACATATTCAAATCAGCCTTCCGATTTTCCAATAGGCAGTACACTAAAAACATAATGCAAAAGACGCTAGTTTGAACGAGTGTTTTTGGTCGATGGCTAAAGTAAAAAGAGTAGGAACGTCGCGATGTTGGAATTTGCATTTTGGCTTGCCAATTTTTGCGCAAATCACTGCTTTAATGACTTTTAAGATCTCCTTTGTTACTCAAATAAGGTTAAGTCACAAAGGACGCGTCAACATGTCCAAAGAAAGTTTTTATAATTTTACTCGGCATCCAGAACATTATAGGAAATATTCGTAAAATTGAGTTTTTATTAGGGGTCGGCGAGTCCGAGTCTTTCCGAGTCCGAGTCCAAAACGGACTCGGACTCGGTCATAATGGAAATATGACGAGTCCGAGTCCGGACTCGGATTCGGACTCGGTAAAAGGGGGTCCGAGTCCGAGTCCGACGGACTCGGACGCGGTTATTTTCGGCCGTGCCCATTGGGCGCGGCCGAGCGAAATTTTTGAAGTTTTTGGAAGAATATATAAAATTTTCAATGTTTATTTTTCAAACACCCCTATTTTTCTAAAAATTTTTGCCTGCGGCGCTCCTTTTCCTTCCATTTTTCATTATAAGTCGGCATTTTTCTCAAAATTTCGGTCTGCGGCGCTTTTATTGCTTGTTATTTGCCTTCATGATTTTCTGCTCACTTTCTTTTAATGTGGCGAAAGGCGGCAAATCTGAGCTACAGGAAGCATTTTGAACAACATTCAACATTCGATAGAATTTCTAAGAAATCACGGATCAAACCTTCACGCACAAACCTTCAATATAACGGGTCTTGTCTATAGGGCGTAAAATGTATGGAAATGTCCTTCGATATAACGAATGCTGAAATTTTTCTTATAACGACAAAATTTTCTCCGCGCAATGTCATCACACGGAGAAAATTTACAGAATTTTGTCCACAATCTTTAGTTTTTCATGAACTAAAAAAATTTTACCGGAAAAATTCCAAGTTCGAAAAACAAAATATTTTGTAGTTGCAATGGCATCCATCTAGAACGCTTATTCAGGGTCTGAATAGTCGATCTAGGCCGGTTTTATTCATACTAAGAATTTTTGAAAAATACAGGTAAAATTTGATTTTGCATGTAAAATTTCTATAAAAATCTAACAAATAGCTAAAAATAGACCAACTGGTCTAAATTATGCCTTTTTATAGCAAAAATACGAAATACTAGCTAAGAAACAGCAAAAACACAAGTTTTTGACAACAAAAAAAATTGGCGGGAAAAATAAAATTCAAACGGACTCGGCGAGTCCGGACTCGACTCGGACTCGGTCATCACTACCGAGTCCGAGTCCGGACTCGGACTCGTCAACTGATATTGGAACCCTACCGAGTCCGAGTCCGGACTCGGAATCGCTCGGACTCGGACTCGGTGATAAATTCCGACCCCTAGTTTTTATTCTCGTAATTCATTGAATATCGTTACCATAAATATATAAGAATCTTTCAGTGCGATTTACTACGACAAACTCGGAACAAACACGGGTAAGTTTTTGGAAAGCGCACTTGAGGGAACGCCGGCGTACAAGTTCAGGGCTCTATTCACACCTTTCTTATATTCCAAGGTAATAATTTCAGTTTGCACTTTGCATAAATATCAAACAAAATATGGCAAGCAAATTCCAACTAGAGATTCCATGTCTTATCGATCCCCATAACCAATTTGCTGCATTCCATAGATGATCGATAAGATCGCGAAGAAATATTTTTACAGAAATGTACCAATTTTGTACAGTAAAGTACGAATTTTAGTTTAATATTTCGAGTTTTTCATATTTTACTAAAAAATTCTAAAGATAATGTTTGTAAAGGTGTTTCAAAAATTTTATGGAAAAATTTGCTTACTATATGGAGAAATAATAATAACTCTGCTTATTTTCTGAAATCCAGTAAATTGTTCAGTTTCTGCTGCTTTCAAGGATATTCTATCACATTATTCGGTTTTTTCTAAAAATATCCAATATCTCACACCATTTGAGCACAGTTTTCTCCAGTGTTCATCTTTTCTTGACCTGTTCTCAAAAACAAAAAAATATGCTTTTCCTATTTTTCTTCGTTTTTATTATGCTTCCTCATTTTTCCTTCTCCAATTTTTTCTGGATGGTCCAAAAACTCAAATGGCTCAGAAGCAAAGGTTAGAATCATCGCAGTGATCTAGACTGCTGACATAAGAGGTGTCAGAGTAATGCTCATCACGGCCACTAGTCCTTCACGACTGACCCAAACGCAATCCCAAACAATAAACGAGTTCCTTCTCTCTGAAGAGAGACAGGTCCGAGCGACTGCCAGACACAGAAAGATTGCGTGATATTTCTTTCGCTCTCTGCCACTCACCGCTCTCAATACATTTCCCTTTCCAGTCCAGTGGAGTTTTGTTAGCGAAGGACGGACAGAGATGGGAACTACTGCATCTTGCTCTTTCCCTCTCTTTCTATAACCTTTTTCTTCCGTTCTCTGTGGATTGTTTCCTTTGAATAACAATCCTTTGAAAAGCTCATATCGGTTGCCGGAAATACTCTACCTCCAAGCAATTTGAAAGTTGAGAACTCACTTTAGATATCTCTCACACTTAAGATATCAGAGATCGTGATCATTGAACTTTGAGGATCAGTTTGAATGATCATATGTCAAGAAAATTTTTACCTGGGAGTTTTGAGGTTACTGAGTCCAAATTTGGTCATTGAACAATCAAAAATGCGTCGCCAATAACGCGAGAACGATTTTGCATTCATTCACATATCGAATCCGCATGAATTTCAGATCTGGGCCGCACTGAATGCCGAGGGCACTGGTCTCCACTCACCAGAAGAAATCAAAACTATCCTTCGTGCCGACCTACAGGCTCTCGACCAAATCCTCGGGAACAAACTATGGCTAGTAGGCAATCAACCTACAGTGGTCAGTTTTTGCATTGTCCTCCATATGTTTGCAATACGGATTTCGGGCGGAGTAGAATTTGGCCTGCCAATACTGATTTTTGGACCGGGCTAATTTTTAACTCGGAATTGAGCCAGTGCTCGAAATTATTCAGTGCTCGAAAAGCCGAATCATCGACTTGAGCTTGGTTCCTCCCAGAATTTCCCGGATCGTTCCCAAAAATTAGATTATTAGCTAAGAAATAGGTAAGTCCTCAGGGCATTTTCACAAAAAATGTTCTCGAATGTTTCACAAAATATTCCTAAAGTATTTCAGAAGACTAACTGGGAACGTTCCTGAACATTCTAGAAAGCTCTGAAATTTGTTATATGGGATGATTGACTGAGATAAATTTTGCAAATATGGGATACGAACTACGCAAGTGACGAAACATTAAAGAAAGTTTAAAGCAAAGATAAAAATTATCATATGTTTTAGAAATTTGAGTTGTTTTGTTTTTGAAAATTTCATGTTTTAGGCCGACTTCACAGTTTTCGGGCACATCGCCGCTAGCTATGACTTGCCCTATGAGCAGCCTATCCAGCAAATGATAGAGGTGGAATTCCCGAGATTGAAAGCCCATCACGACCGGATGGTGGACGAATACTTTGCAGAGCATAGCTTTGGGCGATATAAGCGATAGATTTCCGATTGTTCGTATTTTGTTCTATTTCAATTGTTAATAAACATTATTGAATGAACTTTGCTGTTGATTTTGAAAAGAGTAAGACAATTTAAAATTCGAGAGTGGAATTCGAAACTAGAATTTGGCAAATGTTACAACGACATTCCTTCACATAAGTTTTACCTTCAAAAAATTGCTAGCTGAAATTTAACTAAAATTATCTCGTTTTTCAACGTTTCATACAAATTTTTTACTTTTGAAAAAATTTTGGATGCCTTTTCTTTAGATATTTTTGTCCTTGCCTCTGGGGAATATTCTAACCTTGATTACGATTTTAAATTCATTGCATTACAATTGTGTCTGATAGTGGCCCCAATCTACTTGTTTATTTTACTGAATGAATGGCTTAGTTCTAAAAAGGAAAACGTACGTGAGAATAGCATTCACTCGATGTTTACAAATAACACAGCTATGAGCATAATGTTCATGTAATAAAAAGTTAGTGAATGTAGGAGTATATTTTGGCTTTTTAAATTTATAGTAAAATTTATTTTAAATTGTTAAAAATATTTTACTTTAAAAATTTTTCAAAATATTTCCCAACATTCATTAATTTTTGATTGCATGTTCGGGAAGGTTATCATGTGCGCTTAGTAAACATCGAGGATGCTATTCTAAATCACGTTTTCTTTTTAGAGCCAAGCCATTGAGTCAGTAAAATAAACAAATAGTTTATAGCCATCGACAGACATCTACGAAAGGATTGCTTAACAATCAGAAATATTCCTCCGCACTATATTAATTTTGATTACATGGGCAAGTGAAGTAGGACTGTTAAGCACTGTTAATAGACACATAAAACTTGGTCGTGCAATGAGTTATGCCTTGGAACCAATATTATTTGGCACATAATTAACTCATCCAACTCCTCAGGAATCTTAGGCTTATAATATGCTTCAGGTTCAAAATTTTTTGTATTCTAGATAACTTTTTTAGACAAAACGATTGTTTTATAATCAAAAATATTCCTCCGCACTCTATTAGTTTTGATTGCATGAGGCTTATATAGTCGATTGAGATGCTCATATATACTGATGTATGATATTTTGAAGAATGTTTTCTTTTAATGTCTAAAACATTGATTCATTGAAATAAAGTGCTGGTTTAAACGCATTGGCAGAGGGTCAATCACTGTTGTTAGTCACATTGAAAGTCTGTTCCCCAACAGATCACTTCGGAATTATAACCATTTTCGTCGTAATAGCAAAAGAAGCACTCAAAAGCTGGCAAAATATTCTCTCGACATGCAATCAAAAATAATGTGTCTGGATTAATGTGTTGATTTTTAACATGAAAACGTTCATAAAAATATAACAAAAAAATGTAGCAAATGCCCAATATTCACAAACAGCACCCTATCAACACACCGACTATCAAACTTACCGGTGTTGAGAATGTCACGGAATTCGCAAATTAAAGCAAGCTCCAGGGTAAAATTTCTGGACCTGTCCGGGGCTGGGAGAATATGTCCGTGATAGTTAGTCCGGGCCAATATAGTTGGGTAAATTAAACCATTTGAAATTATTATCGCTGCTCTAAAACTGTTTTAGGGTATCGCCGAACGTATTCTCATAGATTTACTATTGACATTGCCGGGGGATCTAACTAATTATGAGATTATCATGGCTATGGCGATATCAGACTCAATGAGAGACATCGTCCACAAAATCTTTGGGGACAAAATAAAATTCGATCTTGATACATGTCAAGCTCTTTTCACCAACGAAGTCATTGAGGTCCGTTACATGGAGCAAAAACGGCATAAAGTTGATGATGATTAATGTTTCTGTTTAGGTGCCGACAAAAGACGTTTACGGTATCTATACGAGCGGTCTTTACGTTGTATAATAAGAATGCAATGTTTGATATTCAAATGATTCGTATTTATTGTGTTGTTTAACTTGTTTCCAAGATCGGATAAACAAGTTTTGAAAATTATACAACCCTCCAAATGCCCAAATATGGCAGATCCATTGAAAATGAATTTCAAATCCCCGCGCTTGTGAAAATACGCCCAGACATTTTATCTTCTAATTTTTTGCGGAATCAACGGGCGTTTGTTCTTTCTGACAGACAATGGTCATTTATTGTGCAGAAATTCTAGGATTTTGCTATGAGCTGTGCTATGGCGTTGGTACCCGAACTTGGACCCAAACAGGAGTGAAATGCAGACAATTCCCATATGTGAAACAAGTCAATTTATAGGCTTATTTTGTTGAATACATTATTTTATGTTTTATGAAATTAATTAAAATTTCATATTCGGTGTGCTTTATTTCCACACACATTTTCTTCTTCTAAGATAAGGCGTTGATTCATTAAAATAAACCAATGGTTTAAAAGAATCGGCACACAGTTCACTGCTATCTGATACATTGAAAGTCAGTCATAGGATGAGCTGACCGATGTATGATTTGAAGTCTTTTGTATTTTTTAAACAAGCAAGTCTGATCTGTTACAGTTTTTTTTATCAAAAAACTAAATATATTAACAATAGGAAAATTGGAGCCAAAGAAAGACAAATTCATTACAAAACTCATCGACCAAAGTACATCTTCCTCTCATTCCTCATTCAACGCAACGATTTATTGCTTTGTGCTGCCGCTCTTGTCGATTGTTTTTGTTTACGAAAACCTTCCACGAGATTCCCTCTCTCTCTTCCCCCTTTATTCTTCCCCCTTCTTTCTAGTATTACTTTGCCTTTTGATTTCAATCGATACATGGCACGTATGGAATTAGTTACATAACGGTTTTGTTTAGACGTTACTTTTTGTTTTTCTTGAGACACATTGCGCAAAAGACATATTTGTCTTAGAGTATGTTTCCGTTGCCATAGAAGCATATTTAGTCTTCAGACCATAGTCCATTTTTATTTCTTTGTCGTTCAGTTTTTGAGTGTGGCTTTCTGACTTTTTTGAAAACTAAAAACTCTAAACAAAAGTTCAAAACTCGAAAGTAGGATAAAATATTTCGACATCGATTAGTCCCTGCCGAATATTTCTCGACTACATTGTCTGGGGCACGATTTCTCTCTTATCAATTACGTTTGATGGTAGTTTGATGTTTGTAGTTCGTTTTGCATACGCATACATATCTGCTGCAAAATATCGCATCACTTTAGTAAACAAACTGTCTGCCGACTTATTTTATTGTTCTTATCAGTTTCAGAATTTTTTACTGTATAGATTTTCAATTTTTTAAATATTGGTCGTAAGAAAGATTTTTTACACAATAACTACTACTTTTATCCCCTACCCATAGAGAGTTCGTAAAAGTGTACGGATGTAAGCATCCGGATCTCACCATCCAGTCGTTAGCCAGAGGCGAGTGATAGCTCAATCGATAGGTCTCGAAAAGTTAGGATGGGGAAACCAAAAATTTTTGAAATTTGAAAATTTGAATTCGCGGCAAAACGCAAAAACGTGTTTTTAAGCGTTTCTAGACGGCCAAAGGCCGAGTTTTTAACGCAAAGCGTTAAACCAAAAACATAGTATGTTATTATAAAGTCTTATGCTTTTTAGGAACTTTTCTTTCCTTTCTAGTAAAAAGTATCTAATTTTTTACATACACAAAATTTTTACAGTAAATTTAAGCGTTTATAGTCTCATTTTGAATTAGGAGCACTTGTTGGGAAAAACGGTATCACGTATTTGACTAACGTGAATGATCCTGATAAGTTTCTCGAACAAGGAAAGGAAAGAAAAGTTCCTAAAAAGCATAAGACTTTATAATAACATACTATGTTTTTGGTTTAACGCTTTGCGTTAAAAACTCGGCCTTTGGCCGTCTAGAAACGCTTAAAAACACGTTTTTGCGTTTTGCCGCGAATTCAAATTTTCAAATTTCAAAAATTTTTGGTTTCCCCATCCTAACTTTTCGAGACCTATCGATTGAGCTATCACTCGCCTCTGGCTAACGACTGGATGGTGAGATCCGGATGCTTACATCCGTACACTTTTACGAACTCTCTATGGGTAGGGGAGTATAAAAAGTATCTAATTTTTTACATACACAAAATTTTTACAGTAAATTTAAGCGTTTATAGTCTCATTTTGAATTAGGAGCACTTGTTGGGAAAAACGGTATCACGTATTTGACTAACGTGAATGATCCTGATAAGTTTCTCGAACAATCCTCTGTGTCTTATCATTAGCCCTTAGCTTTCATCATCTTTCATTTGATGTGTGTAGTTTAGTGTCTGTATATCCGTTAGAAATGGGCTCGGCCTTTTCTCTTACACCAATTCCGTTTGATGTAGTGTGTAGTTCGTTTTGCATACGCATACATATATGCTGCAAAATATCGCTGCACTTTAGTAAACAGACCAATTGTCGAATTATTTGATTGAACAATTCTCTTCGAAATTTAATTAAATTTGAGCTGTTTTTATTCTAAAATTATCGCAATATATTTGTCCAATAATTCTCCTTTGGCCCAAATCTCGATGTTATGAAAAAATAGTACTGTTTAGATTGTTTACTCGAAACGATTTTTCAGCTAATTTCTTTCGCATAAACGAGTTTTCGCATAAAAATTTTTTCAAATTTGAATTGGCTTCCAAAAATTATAGTGGAAATTTGAATTTTTCACAATCTTGAACTAAATTTCTGCCTATTTTTGGGAAATTTTAGAAAAATGTACCAAAAACAACAAATTTACTATAAAATGAAATTTTTTGAAATGTTAGAAAAATTTCATAAACTTTCGTAAAAATTCATAATAAAAGGGACTACCCCTTTGTTTTTTTTTCAACTTTTCTCCGAAATCGTTTCTGATCAGAGGTTTGATCTTTTTTGACCGTGTTTACTTTCACTAAATAAAATTGTTTCACATAAAATTTTTTCACAATCGCCCTAATTTTCATAACTGTTTTCAGCCAAAAACGACGACAAAAATGTTCGAATCAATATTCGACCTCGTGATTCAGTCTGCCGTGACAATAATTCTCTTCTTGATTGCTAAATTTATCTACGATATTTACACCTGTCGCCAAACTCGCTCCAAGGACGTTCCAATCCTGAAAGTGGACTGGAAAAAAGACGTCGTTTACCTGTACCAATTTCCTAGATCAAAATGCACACCAAACCTTTCACCTTACTGCGTCAAGTTGGAAACTTTCTTGCGACATCACAAAATACCGTTTGAGGTGAGTTGAATGAGCGCGAAGTTCAAATGCTAGCAAGGTTTTGTTGTAAGTAGGGTGCCCTTATACGGTATAGGCATTTCAGAATGGCCAATCGAAATCTTGACAGGTGTATTCGAATCATCTTAGGCTATAGGGCGACTGGCACTGAGCGTCATCTTTTTTGTGTTTTTTTTTGTAAACACTGACGTAATAGCAGAAAAATCGCAACAATCTTACGTGTTGCATCTTTCTAGAATTTTTTTATTTCAAATTTTCAAACATTTCTCAATCTTTACACTTATTTTTCAGGTCAAAGAAACAATGACTTTGCGATCGCGCACTGGCAAACTTCCCTTCGTGGAGTTCAATGGACAACATTTACATGATTCGCAATTGATTATTTGCACTCTTACGAAGCATTTCAATTTGGAAGTATGTTTCCGATTTATTTTAAAGTTACATTTCTGATGGCCGGAACCTCAATTGGGGGTTTTACTGAATATTTATTTCGAATCTTAACGCGGTAAAGAGACCCCCGGAGGTGTTTCACCAGTGGCTCTCTAGGCCTACTCTAGTGATCTGCAAAAAGTTTCACTGTGCCGTTATTGGGGGTAGCTTATAAAAAGAGCCATTTTTAGGACAAAAGGGCCATTTTTAGGACAAAAACAAACTTTTTGTGACAAGTGCTGAAGAGCTGAAGTAATATATTCCCATTGACCTAGGTGGGAAAAGCGCGCTCAGAAAAGCGATGTCGGCCGATTTTAGCGAGTTATGCCCATTTTTGGCAACTCCTCTCCAACTATAACTACTCCCAATAGAGTTTTCGTTTCTGATTTGATGTATAAATATTTGATTCGAAGCAAATTTGAATCGAATTTGAATCATACTATTTCAGGACAATTTGAGCGAAGAACAAAGAGGTGTCGTGAGATCCATCAGCCGAATGTTGGACCAAGGAACTCATTAGTGAGCTCTAAAAATTTTCTTTTTTGCCAAATTTTTTGCATGAAATTATTATTTTACGGGTAAAGCGGGTTCGAAATACACAT
Source organism: Ditylenchus destructor (assembly GCA_022814885.1). NCBI lineage: Eukaryota > Metazoa > Nematoda > Chromadorea > Rhabditida > Anguinidae > Ditylenchus > Ditylenchus destructor. Next base: position 685,333 of record JAKKPZ010000022.1, on the reverse strand, counting down.
TTTGCATAAACATTTTACCCTAAATACTAAGCGGCAACGTTCTGTAGTAGTAGTTTCTCTGTGACGCTCAAATGTGGTCAATCATCCAGAAAGATCCAGACTTCACATCAGGGCGTCTGATAGCTCAATCGATAGGTCTCGAAAAGTTAATAAATAAATTGTCAGAACCAAAATTTCAAAATTTGAATTCGCGCCAAAACGCAAAAACCTGTTTTAAGGGTTTTGGCCATGGTAGGTGGTGTTTTTATGTTCCCAATTTTGGACAATTTTGTTTTTTACACATTTTGATTTGGCGCAATTTAGAAAAACTTTTTTGAAAAACCATTTTTCGCCCAAAAATCACATTTTTTGGTGCAAGGGGCCAAAATTTTTGGGGATTTTTGGCACCGGGGGGGCGGGTTCGGATGCGCTGAGTCCGAATCTGGCGTCAGATTCGAGATTTGTTCTCCCGAGGTCGTGTTATTCTCACCAGGTCTCTCACGAGGTCAGGACTTTCCCGGGCGGGATGTTGCTTGGGACAAAACAGTTTTTCTGATTCTAATAAGGCCCCTATCCCCACAGACGTAACCTAGCGTGGCGTAGGCCGCGTCGCTCTCCTAGTAGGAAAATTATTGCGGAAAGATCTGATTTCCGGAAAATTTTTTTCTCGAATTATGCTCTCCACTAATTTCAGCAACATCTTATACTTCAAAATCGGCACAAACACGATGTCATTCATCGAGACCACGCTCGATGGCCGTGCCCCGGCCATCCTCAAATATGTCGCCTATCCATTTTTCTACCCAAATATGTGGAAACTGCTCAATATGGAGGGCACTGGAAAACATTCTCCGGAAGAAGTTCAAGCTATACTCCGGGCTGATTTGAATGCTATTGACCAAATTCTTGGTGATAAAGAGTGGATCGTTGGAGAGGAGCCGAGTTTGGTAAGTAACTTATATTTTGAAGGCCTCAGGGTTTGCCTAATTCAAAAGTTTGCGCCTAAGCCTAAGCTCTGCTTATCGATTATCCATAAACATAAGTTTGAGCTTAAGCACCAATCTTAAGATAAAGCTTACGCATAGTGTAAGGCTAGTTTAACATTAGAACTTATCTAGTCTAAGCTTAAAGGTTAAACATATACCTAGCGACCAAGACCTTATTTTTAAACTCAAGCCTAGAAGCTCGCACCAATTTAAACTTAAACCCACAACATTGTCTTTGCGAGATCCCGAATTCAGTTTTTACAAAGGCTCATAAGCTCCTGTACCAATCGTACTACTCATGTCCTAAGGATTCACTTGACTTTTTATACCTAGACTTTTTATAGACTAGGCAGAAAAAAATTTCTCATAAAGTGACCACAAGCAACTGTAAGTGATACATTGACAATTTTAGGCGGACTTTGCATTTTTCGGGCACGCCGCAGGCAGTTACAACGTGCCATACGACCATCCAATCCAGCACATGTTGGACACTGAATTTCCTCGCCTTAAGGCCCATCACGAGCGAATGGCCAAAACTTATTTTCCAGGAGTAAACTTTGCGCGATGCTCCACTTAAGTTTCAAGTAAAACTATTTATCTTACCTTGACAACGTTTCTATAATTTTGTATTGTTTTTATATTCCCGAATAAAGCTAGAAATAAAGTAACGGTATTGGAGTAAAGGCTAGTGAGCAAGATTAATAGTCTTCTAGGAACGGGAGTTGGATGGCAAACGCTGTAATTTGCAGTTTTTTCGCTTCAGGGAAAACCTTTAGGATTCTGTGCAATGTACTGATTTTACGAAAAGCCCAAAGTGGGTTTGTCCAGGATGTCTGGAAGAATGCCACAAGATGTGCTACAAAGTTCGGATGATCAGTAGACAGTTGATCACAAATGAATAGAGCCAGCGGCGCTATAATTTCTGAGTGCTCTTATATAATTTCTGGTCAGGCTCCATTTTACCATCGCTCGGCATCTTTCTTGGCCTTATTTTATATTCCTTCTTCTCTGGATCATTTAGCAACATTGTGGAGCGTTCTCCGCTCCCACAACAATAATTTATTTCAGTAATAAAAATAGCAAAAAACATAAGAAAATAGTGGGGGGACCAGATACGCTGTAAAGGGTCTGACTGACGATGCCCTAACTTTACTTAAAAGGCGAAACAATGTTAAAAAAAAACTCCTCCCTCCATCCAATTTTGTATATCTTATTGCATTCTTATTGATTTGCGAGAAACGCAATATTATTATTGACACATATCTACAACAGAACCGAGGTAAAACAAGTGAAGACTGTCTATGAAAGTGAAAACGACTGAATATTTCTCAGAATCCGGTCTTGAATTTCAAAGCAATAACCAAATTTGGCCGCTAGTGATCTCCGCTCAAGACCGCCGCGCAGTCGGAAACATGGCGATCGTTTATGGGCTGAGTGGGTCGAGTATCCGCGTCAGGCCTTCCAATTATTTCGACTTCTCGGAGCTCATCCAGCTGAAAATTTCAAGAGTACAATACTGTAAGGCAAACAATTGTACTTTAACCCTTCATTGCCGAGTGTATCCGATTGGATACGCTTTTGATTTGCTAAAGACTTCACAAAAAGAAAGAAACGAATGAGTGTTCATTATTCATACAAAGAGTGTGTCTGTAAATTGGTCACATAGAAAAGAGAAATAAACAATGGCAGTCATCATAATTTTGATAAAGACAGCTCACCAAAAAGAAAGCTAATGGTAATGCAGACATTCTGCCTTTTGTCTATGGCTCCGGCAATGAAGGGTTAAAGAAAATAGAAATACTCATTTTGGACAGTTTTTATTTATTTTTCAGCTAAAATTAACCAATTTCTAAAGACTCGAATTTAAGCATTTCTCAAACTTTTACCTGGCTGTGAGTAATTGAAACTGGCTCATGAAAAATAAGCCAATCTACAGTCTCGAAGCAACCCGGCGTCGTGAGCGAACCTTCATAATGGTAGAACATTGTCTTATTTTCCGGCAATAACGCGCCCGGAGTGTAATTGAACGTCGTATTGTCGCCTGAAAACGAACATATTTAGGCGTTTTCTTCTACTTTTATTTTTTAAGCCATTTTTCCTTAGGCAATTTCACCTGGACAATATCCGAGGTAAGTTACCCTAAGGTATCCTACTCTCAGGCCAATGCCGATGATTACTGCGACGAGAAATTCTCTAATGAATTTCTCGAGAAGGAAAGACTGAGAAAAATGACGCCAAGCTGATACCTTGAGCCAAGCTAATTTTCCTTTGCGAGTACAGGTATTTACCTGTGAGGTGTTATTACAGTATTAACTTTTCTCACCTCCGTGCTGAAGCTGCTCGAAATGCGGCGCAATTTGCTTGAGAGCCTTTCCCTCATTGTCAAAGACACCGAATATCGCCAGCACGGCAACTCCATCAGTCGCATTGTAAGCTTCTTCGAGAGTCAGGTCTTCCCTTATATGGACCATGTGAATCTAAAAATATAATTCTTACCTTAGGTATTAAGCTATAATTTTTCTTTCGAATCTATTTTTTATTTTTTCACGAATTTTATAATAATTTTAAGAAGAGCTCGGAATTTTTCGAAAGTGAGTTTTTCGAGAATTAAAGGTAAGAACCGGTTTCTATGTCCTTATGTCCTGAGGATATAGGACGAACTTAACTATAATAATTCTTTGGAAATCATGCTAGAGCATCAATAATTGCGGAAAAACAATTTGCCGATCATTCCGAGAGTCTGGAAGTCAATATGCTTTGTGGACGTGACAGGTATCCTCATTATGCCCCCAGGGTATGGAACTAAAATTCCTTTGAATTCGTTTTCAATGCCCAAAATATCTGTTAGTCTCGACGTTCTCGGGCGCAATAAGTTTACACTTTGCTCATATTATTCCGTAACAAAAGACTTGCTCACCTCTACAGGATAGTGCACAAAATTTATGGTATGCTCACTGCCATTGCTGAAGCGCCTTGACCAGTGAAAGTGAAATTGGTACAACAGGTACCTGCCAGGTAAGCCGCCACCATAGACGTAAGGGGCCTTGTGTTTATCATTGCTGAAGCCCGTAAAAAGCACTGAAAGAAATATTTTGAAATTATATTGACTTGGCGGGTATTCAAAAAATTTTAAACTTCAAATACGTACTAAGGGTCACTAAGTAAAAATTTCCTCACCTCCTCTCCCAATATTTTCGCCAACAATATTCTCGAACGTTCTGTTATAATTGACAAAATGAAGTCGAGGCACTTTTTCAGGAAGAAGTTGCCTGGTGTCAATGTTTATCGGCGATTGATGTTTTCCATAATGACAGGTGCTAGGCCATTTGTCGGGCCCGTTATTGCCACTGTAGCCCCAATCGCCGCCTCCTTCGGAATCAGAAGACATGGTGCTTGACTCCTGAAAACATGCTATTAATGTAAAAAAAGTACACAAATTTTATAAAATTTTTAACATTTTAGAATATTCTAGAATATTGAATATATTTTTGATGTATGTGTTCCAGTTATTCTTGACGGGCCCCGGGTTACAGCCACTAGGGGCCAGAGATCCGGGCCGATACGAGTATGCCTGGAAAATATACCCCAGACAGGACTGATTTTCGTGTCGAAACCAGTCGAGGCTTTTCTGAACTTGAAAAGTCAGAGTTGAAAATTGCGCCCGAGCTGAGCGCTTAAAGATTAGTTATAGCATATGCAACAATAGACACTCGCACACAGGGATAGGATTCGCGATGGGTGGTCTTTTGATACGCGGTTAAGAGTAAAGATCTCTCTCAGTCCGATCCATCAAGTTAAGCAGCGCTAGGCTCACTTGCTTTTGCCAAAGGATTTTTTGTTATTTTCCATTAAACATTAGTCTAAAATGGTTCGAAATTTGAACGATCGATGCTTAATAGACAAATCGGACTGAGAGACGCTTTCACATCGCGCCAAGCATCAAAGGACCACCCAAATCGATTTCCTTTTTTGGTCTCTGAGAAAGTTCGTGTCTCAAAGTTTGACTCACGCAATACATTTTTTATAACTAACCTCAATCTCGACAATATCAGATGTGTCAATATTCGAAAATATTATAATTGACGCACAGCAAGTAACAATTATAAAAAGCAACACAAATATGTTTCTCAAGACCACACATCGAGTCTCCTTGTCAGTCATATGACAATGTATTAGAAGTTTAGAGGGAAAAGAATTTGTGCGCTTTACACAATTTTTAGACTATACTAAAATTTTTTAGTAGTAGTACCTTTGGGTCCAAGGTTTGGACTCAATACCGATGTTTTTGTCGGAAGGGACGCCTCCCACACAGGTTCGGGAATGACAAAGGAGTAAACCAGATCAAAAGGTTCCTCTATTGTTACAGGTCTAGCAATTCATGTGAAGAATCGGCGAGATTGGAATTTTTCAATTTCTAGTATACGTTCGTATAGCGAAAAAATTCTGATTCAAGATCCCAAAATTCGAAAACGAAATTCGATAGTTTAAATTAAACTTTTTTAACTTTCGCGCACTTATGATCGCGAATTATGGATTTTTTTCATTTTTCGGGACTCCAGTTTCTGGATACCAAATTCAAAAACAAATTCCAGTTTTGTTTATCCTTGATTTGTGAGTTATTTATTATAGAAGCTAGAATGAAATTCAGAATTTCTGAACAGCCAGGATTTTTTAACAGTGCGCGAAATTTTAAGCAAGATCAATGGCAAACTTACATTTTTCCCAGCGTCATTCCCAAAAGAGTGCGCAATGGTGACAAGAATTATTAGGCAAATTAACGAAACTTTCGACATTGTAGCAAATTTTTAGTACACAGTTTTTGTAAAATTTGGACTTTATAACCTCCAAAGTCCAGACCAAACTTCACAATTCTTCCCAGGATAATTGTTTTATAGGTGCTTTATTGTTGCTTTGAATGACGCGACCGGTCAAAATGAGACCAAAGGGATTTCGGCTGAACAAAGGACCCATCCTGGATTATGTTTCTTGTTTGTATACACTCAGACAAAGAGAGGACGCCGCTCCGGAAATGGTTTATAGATGACAGAAAAAAGACTTAAAAACAGAGTACAGCAATGGAGAACGTTTCGGTTCAAATGCGGGTCAGTTTTCATGGATTTTCAAAAACAATGATAAAATTTGAGGATATCAAAATAACAATACGTAAAATTTTGTTTGACGTTCGTGTGTTTGACATTCGTCATTATTTGCAGTAAGCAAGCCCTGGGTCCGGTTGGACCAAAGTTGCACTTTAACCCCAATAAAAATTATAACCAAACTGATATTTTTGCAAATTTCTTCTATAAATTTAAGAAATTCTCAAAGTCCCACCTATTTTCTTCGCAAACTTTGTGTCTGCGGTTTTGGAGTTGCTAATTTTTTTTGACAAATTACCTACCTCAATTTCAGTGTCAGAGTTTCTGACATTATATCCAAGTAGCTTCTCATAAACGGTACTTTCCGGATAACTGGCAGAGAGAAGTCTGATCAAGAGCACTGAAAAAAGTTAAATAAATTGGAAGAAAAATAGCGCAAAACAAAAGCTGAAAATGTTCCAAAAAAATTCTGCAAAAATAATTTGACCAAGTAAACAAAAAAATACCTTTAGACGCCACTGACAGTATCAGGTAAATTGCTGTGGAAGTCAAAACGAAGAGAGACAGTTTTAAAATTAATAATTTTGAATTGTAATCCATTTTTGAAAACTCAAATGAAAATTCTCGATTAAAAGCGAGAGCGGAAAATTTATCAAGCCAAGCCATAAAAATTGATTAAACTGCAATCCAAAAAAGAAACTACAAATCTGAGATACAAAAAAAAAGAAACCCGTTTAAACCTTTGAAATTCTAATGAATTCAATGTCGCGACATGATGCCGTGGAACAAAGACAAACTCTTGAACTGTAATCCGGGAATGGAATGCCTACAAGTGCCATAGACCACAAAATAGGAATCCTTATGGGCGGAAAATTTTTCGGAAGAACAAAAACCGGGGAGGATCGGAAACCATTGAAGAGTGCGACAGAAATAGAAGCCGGGGTAAGAATTGCCCGAAGATAGACCAATCCTGCGAAGATAGACCAAGAAGGCGTTAGAAGCAGAATCGATTTTTAACTTGGCATTTGGAATAAATGTTGTCAAAGTTTTTGCAAAAAAAAAAAACAAATCCTAAATCTAGACCGAAATCTAAAGTTAGCCAAATACTTAAGCATTATGTTGTTTAAGCCTAAGGGTATTTGCATTCTGCCTGGAGGCTTGTCGTTAGGGCAAGCAATCACTTATGTAGAATCCCTATACAGACTTGTTCTGTAGGATTGTCCTCTTTAAGAGTTTCCGTTTCTGATCATTGATCATCTAACGCAAGCAATTTAACGTTTTGGAGTTTTCATTTTCTTATATATTTTCAGAGTAGACACGGACATTTGCCCTTTAGTAAATTTTTTAGTGTGACATTTACCATCTAAGACATTCCTCACTGGGACATTCCGCATGTAGGACATTCTTCCGACCATTTACTCCTATTTTTATATGTAAAAGCAGGTAAACATCCGGGTTTGTCCGAGGAAGTGAACGTCCTAATGAGGAATATCCTAGGTAGTGAAATATCGATTTCGTGAATATCCTTCGACAGGAAATCCGATTTTGAATATCCGATTTCCTTGAATATCGATTCTTCTGTATTTTTATCGATTCATCTTCATTTAGCAAAAAATGTGCTAAATGAAGCTTTTCCAGCAAAGTTTTTTTGTTCAAAATAAACAGTTTGATTTAAAATGCACTGTACCTAAAGAGATGGCCGAAATAATGAGTTGAACTATAAGTAAAATTATGGCAAATGTAGCAATTTTCACAAATATTGAGGTGGAATTTTTAGGAATCATAGCAAAAATCACCGAAAAAGTGACGCGTAGGCAAAGTATAAGCAAAATGTATTCAATATAAAACGGTAATCGTCTTTTATTCAAGTAAAACATTTGATCGAAATAAATAAGCGCCTTATTGACTCAATTTTCTTAGACATTTGTTTGTTTGCTTTTTTGTTGAGCGAACAAAAAGCTCACTGCTATTAAAAAAATAGGAACGTTTATTTATAGAGAATTGGGGGAAGTAAAGAAACGAAAGACAATCGGATCGAGAGCAAATAGGATAAGTAAGTGAGAAACGTGGGCTGGGAAACTGAAAATTTTCCAAAAAATTTGATTTCTCTGAATGTTTAATTTTTGTGTTTTCGGCAATGTTTAAAATATAAAATATAAATTTTATTGACTTTCAGAATTTCTCCCCAAAAATGTGTTTTTAAGTGTACTTTGATGCGCTGTTCTCGAATCTGAATACCTTTAAGGAAACACTTCAAAACGCTTTATTGGTTTATATAATCTTCGCCACATTACAAATGCATAAGATACATTTATCACGATCTTTATCCACCTGTTCCTCGGCATTTCTCGACACTAATGCACTCATTGTTGTTCTCGCGCACAAGCCCAGCGTCGCACATGCAGCCAGTGAACGCACAATCATTGTTCAAACTTCGGAAAGCCTCCAGCTTTGTGCCATTCATTTTGGGTCGAATGTCGTCGCATTTGATTTCCCGCCACTGATAGCAGGCTTCGTAATGCTCGTCTATCGGGCACTTGGGAAAGGGAGGCTCCGCTATATGACAAAAGTTAATATGCAAATTTAGTTTTGAAGAAAGTAAAAGTTTTCCTGATACCTCGATTATGGAGAGGTATTATTCCGAAAGCCTTTCAACCTCATAGAAAATTAAATCTGATAGAATTTTATGCCAACATAAAAAACGCGCGAAATTTTGGAATTTATTGTAGGGAAACTCGCGCATGTTGGGTGGAGGTCCCAAGAGCAAAGTTGCTTATAAGGTCGTGGCAAGCACCTTTGCTCTTGGAACCTCGACCCAACTCGCGCACCTGCGCGAGATCCAGACCCTGGTTTGAGCCCAACGCTGCTTAATTTGATCGAACGACAGAGAGACGTCGGTGTGCTCTACTAATGTAACTCCCTTTCAAATTGCCGCCACAATATTTAGTTGGCGCGCTTATCTATCAATTATTAAATTTTCTGTCAGGTTGAAAGGTTTTTTAGTCACAAAACGTTTTAACTTTCGTTTAATTTCCGCCACTCATTCGAAATAATAGTCAGAGTGCCCCGTTTTTTACACACGCTAAAAAACTTACTCGTTTGTTCAGAAGTGACCTTTTGAGACACTGGCAATGTCGGGATTGGAACTAATGTGAATTCAAGAGTTCCATTCTGTGTCACTGGCTCTGTGGTGCCTGGAGATAACGTGGTATCAGAAGTTACCTTCTGAGACACTGACTCCGTGGTTCCTAGGCTCGAGGTGGATTCAGATGTTGCCTTCTGAGACACTGGCTCTGTGGTGGTTGGACCTAAAAATGATTCATGTAGTTGAGTACGCATGTGCTAAGATTTTTAGTATGGAAACCTTTAAGTGTCTAGAATATTCTAGATTCAGCGAGCAAAATAGCAGAATATCAAACATTATTACACAAGGAATACGGTATGTGTAAAAGATACATTTATCACGATCATTATTCACCTGTTTCACGGCATTTTTCGATACTAATGCATTCATTGTTGTTCTCGCGCACGAGCCCAGCGTCGCACATGCAGCCAGTGAACGCACAATCACCGTGAATCAGGTATGTACTGTTCGCGTCAGGTCGAATGTCGTCGCATTTGATTTCCCGATTTTTAGAGCAGGCTTCGTAATGCTCATCCTTCGGGCACTGAGTAGGAGTGGGTGACTGCGCTATAATACAAATTAATATCTACAAACTTCTCCAGAAAATGTGTTTAGAAACTACCCTCAATACCTCGGATAATAACAGGAGTATCGATAAAATCCAAATTACCGGATCCGTAACCAATCCAGGCTCTTAGATTTCGGTATGAAATCCGAACGGTAAATTTCGATATTTTCACAAAATCTCGAAAAAATCTTACATGGAACGGTTGAAAGCGAGACAGAAGTTGATGCAGAAGTAACCTGAGGGGACACTGACTCTGTGCTGACAGGGCCTGACGTGGTTTCGGAAGTCACCTTTTGTGACACAGGTTCTGTGGTGCTTGGAACTAAACAATGACTCGTGTAGTTTTGTGCTTTCGAGTTAAAATTTTTTATATGAAGCCTTCAGGCGTCGAGAATATTCTAGAATCAATGAGAATATCGAAATGCGTTGAAGATACATTTATCACGATCATATTCACCTGTTTTCCGGCATTTCTCAATACTAACGCATTCATTGTTGTTCTCGCGCACGAGTCCAGCGTCACACATGCAGCCAGTGAACGCACAGTCACCTTGAACAGCGTTCGAAATATTTGCATCAGGTCGAATGATATCGCATTTGATTTCCCGATTTTTAGAGCAGGATTCGTAATGTTCATTCTTTGGGCATTGATTAGGACTGGGAGACTGCGCTATAGTACAAGAGTTAATATACAAATTTGTAAAACTTTCTAAAAATTTACAGGAAGCTCTAAAATCTTCTCCATAAAATATATATAGAAACTTGCCCATACGTTAGATAATAACCGGAGTATCGCCAAATACTTCTTCCAAAATTCCTTGGATATATCGGCGATAAAATTGCAGTTTTATATTAAACGTAAAATTCCAAATGACCAGATCCGTAACCAATCCAGGCTCTTAGATTTCGGTATGAAATCCGAACGGTAAATTTTCGATATTTTCACAAAATCTCGAAAAAATCTTACATGGAACGGTTGCAAGCGACACAGAAGTTGATTCAGAAGTAACCTCAGGGGACACTGGCTCTGTGCTGATAGGGCCTGGAGTGGTTTCAGAAGTAGTCTTCTGAGGCTCTGTGGTTCCTGGAGCTAATGTGGTATCAGATGTTACCTTCTGAGACACAGGTACTGTGGTGCTTGGAACTAAAAAATGAGGCTTGGGTAGTTTAGTACTCTTGAGCAAATATTTTTATATGACACCTTTAAGTGTCTAAAATATTCTAGAATCAATGGAAACATCAAACATTGTTACACAAGGAATACGGTATGTGTAAAAGAAACGCTTATCGCGATCATATTCACCTGTCTTATGGCATTTTTCGATGCTAACGCATTCATTGTTGTTCTCGCGCACGAGCCCAGCGTCGCACATGCAGCCAGTGAACGCACAATCACCGTGAACCATGTATGTACTATTCGCGTCAGGTCGAATGTCGTCGCATGTGATTTCCCGCCCTTTAGCGCAGGCTTCGTAATGCTCATTCTTTGGGCACTGAGAAGGAGTGGGTGATACCGCTATAGAACGTTGTGGTTATTAGAGAATTTTGTCTTTATGAATATGATTTTTCAGAAAAGTAGAAACAAAATTAAATAAACAAATTTCAAAATTACCGTAAAGATCGCTATCGTTTCAAATTCTCTAATTTTTATATTAAAGCCACATCGAAATTTTTGGTGTTTTCAAAAAATACCGCAAAACTCTTACATGGAACAGTTGAAAGCGGCTTTATAGTCGTTACAGTTTCTGCTGACTCAGAAGTTGACGCTGAAGTTACCTCATGAGACACTGGCTCTGTGCTGATTGGACCCGACGCGGTTTCAGAAGTAACCGTTTGCGATACTGGCTCTGTGGTGCTTGGAATCAACGTCGTTTCAGAAGTGCCATTTTTGGATACCGGCTCCGTGGTTCCTGGACCCAACGTGGTGTGAGAAGTTGCATTCTGGGACACCGGCTCTGTAGTGATTGGAGCTGAAGTGGATTCAGAGGTAGCATTCTGGGTCACTGGCTCAGTGGTTCCTGGACTCAACGTAGTTTCAAAAGTAGCGTTCTGAGACACCGGCTCTGTAGTGATTGGAGCTGAAGTGGTTTCAGAGGTAGCATTCTGGGAGACTGGCGCAGTGCTGCTTGGAGCAAGCGTGGTTTCAGCAGTACCGGTCTGAGGAGTTGCTTCTGTGGTGATTGGACCCACCGTGGATTCAGAAGTAGTCTTCTGAGACACAGGTTCTGTAGTGCTTGGAGCTATCGTTGTTTCAGAAGTGCCATTTTGGGATACTGGCTCTGTGCTGATAGGACCTGACGTGGTTTCAGAAGTCGCACTATGTGACGCTGGCTCTGTGGTGCCTGGACCTAACGTGGTGTCAGAAGTATCATTCTGGGTCACTGGCTCAGTGGTGCTTGGGCTTAATGTGGTGTCAGAAGCTGAGCTCTGGGAGACTGGCTCTGTGCTGATAGGGCCTGACGTGGTTACAGAAGTCGCCGTCTGAGACACTGGCTCTGTGGTGCCTGGAGCTAACGTGGTTTCAAAGGAAGACGCAGTTGGTTCCGAGTTGGCTTTCGTCGTCGTAGGTAGGGTGGTAATTGGCAAGGTAGTTAGCGGTGGCTGGCAAGGATTACCGCAGTTCTCGCCCCAGCCTCTAGCCGTGTAATTCGCTGTCGCTTTGCACATTTTCTTTGCCTTCACTTCTTCCGAATAGTTCTTTTTCGCAAAGTCAGCTTTCATGCAGTCAACCCAGGTGTTGAAAACACTAAGAAACAATGAAGTAATACTTAAGAATTGAGTAAACTATGAAAAGAAAGTCTAAAATTTTTTCAACTGATTAACTTTTTTTCGTTTTGCAGGTTTTTCAGGTACAATCTGATAAATCCTACATATCTTGAAACCGGTGAGTTTAAGGGTGATGTTACCTGCAGATTTGTTCTTCCGGTTCGAATTCTTCGTCTGGTTTTTCGCATAATCGGTTGTTCTCGAGTCTCGATACCGTTTCATCAAAATCCAAATAGCAATAATTACAACCAAATTCCATTTCATAGCAGCCATCGTATTTCCCCGCCTAATAATAAAAAATATCGTGATAATCTACCTCGTATAATATTTTGTAAATTACAAATTGTAGTTATGTTTTGAATAAAACATACATCGATTTTTTCGGCCCAGCAAGCCCGGCGGGCCGCTACATAATACGACGTTAATATGGCCGAAAAAAATATTACCACCTTGAACATTTTGCGCGACAAAGTTTACAGTTATCTGCTAGTGCGATTTTTAGAATGATGGAAGAAATAAAACCACAAGCGAAAATATAATTGAATGACGTTGCTTTGGATTCTGTAACTTTAAATAAAAATTCAGTAAGACAATGGAATACTAAAAAGTTTTTAATGGATGTATAACATTCAAAACGGTGAATGAATATTTCACTCAATTTGGTATGCGATAATTCCATTGGCTTGCTTTGAACGAGATCGATAACGAATAATAAAATACGTTATCCTGGGAATTTAAGTTATTTTAAAGATTGAAAAATGTTTTTAGAAATCTTTTGAAGAGGAGAAACTCATCTTTTGTTGGACAATATAATGAAAATATGACTGTGGAATAAGTTGTTGATCGGATAAAAAAACTGATGTCTATGCAAAAAAACCAAAGAGATCCCGTTAAAATCATGCTTGGGAATATTTTGGGTCGAAATTTTGTGCCTAATTTAATGCCTAATCTAGTAGGTATTTTAGGATACCGCAGTCGCACCTTCCTGAAACCAATTCGCTTCCACGCTGTATCTGTAGAAATAATTAGTTGAAAAGCGCATGGAAAGCGCCGCAAGAACCCGCCGGAAAAGTAAAAAAACTTGGAAACTTCAAAATAATTCTTGGAAACATTTTATTCCAAAGCGGTATTTGGTCTATCGTCGCGGCTTCTACAGGCCAATTCTCTTCTCCCTGGCCTCAGTTTCTATTCTTTCTCAGTTTTCGAAAGAAATATTTTCGTATAATCTAGCTGACATATTGCAACAAATTAAACTACGACATGCAATCATAGATCAATGCAATGCAAGTTTAAACTCTACTAAATCTTTGGTATAGGAATATGAATTTATTCACTTTATTTTGAACGTCAAGATTAAGATCAATATTATTCAAAGGAAGTAGGTAGATTATTAAATGTTGCTTAAACAAATGTTATTAGTATTGGCAAGTTCGAAATTGTCATTTGTGTAAGCAAGAAGTCTGTTCCGAAGAGAGCTTCGTTGAAGGCCCAACAAACCGAGAATGATACATATAAGTGCGACCGGAAATCCAATCTCGGCAATAGTGGAGTACAAGCTCGATGAGTAAAAGCAACTACACACGCCCGTTACTTTGAATCTGTGGATCTAAAATGCGATGAACTGTATACATGAATATGGCTTAACTTTCTCTGGTTACAGCGGTATCTGTGCCTGTGCGAAGAATTTTGATGTATGGAAAAATAAACACATCCATACTGGATTCGCCATGGGTGGTTTTTTAAAATGTAGTCAAGTGTAGGGTCGTCTCTCAGTCCGATCTATCAATTTATGCAGGGCTTTTTCTGGGTTCCCCAAAAATTTTTCTCAAAAATTCTAAATAAAATGTATACTACCTTCTGCAACTCTTGAGTGGCATCTGTTGACTGTGAGCTATTGGATTGTGGATTGAGATCCATTCCATTATCCGGATTAACCTCCTGCTTGGGATCTAAGGCATCGTGCTCTGATGCGCTCTCAAGTGCTGGTCTTAACGAAGGCAATGGACTAAAATTAATATAAATAAAATAAAATATAAATACAATCGGTCTGGATCGCTTATTCTGGTCCTGAATAAGCGTTCTATATGGGTTTTAGCTAAAAATATTTCGAGCATGGAAAATTTCCACAAACAATTTTAGGGAGAATGGGATCCGTATTCATATCAAAAAATTTGGGTATAATTCGGAAAATTTGGTGTCAGAAAGTTTGGTTTTGACTTTTAGGGATTGTCTATCACTTCGCCTCCACTGTTTGTGGGGGCGAAGTGATCATATCAGTTCGCCCCCAAATTAGTGGGAAGTGATAGAAGGGCGAGCTGATATTTTACCCTTTTAGGTGTCTGGTTGGAATGATTGGTGTCGGAACCTTGTGCCTGCCTCCCAACATGGGAAAATACGTGAAATTTGGCAACTACAAATGGATTTTCTTTTTTTGCTACAAAAATACTTATTTTTCTCTATTTTCGCACCTTACCTTTTGTAGCAAATTTAAGAAAATTCGAGTAAAAAGGACACATTGTAGTAAGAAAAAGGTATAACCTATTTCCTCCTCTAAAGGTGAAATAACATACGTTGTAACTGCCGCGTCAACCGACTTCATCCATTGCGGTTTCTCCCAAGCATATTTCCTCATACATACATAATATTCCAAAATAGTGCTACAAGGTACATCATTCAGGAAGTACTCGTGGCTGCCTAGTTCACTAGTCGCTTCGACGCATTGTTCCGTTTGGTTGGAACCGGAATACCAATAAGCGTCCGGCTGATAGTTATCACCCAGCGGCATCCAAATTTCTTTGTGGAAATCCTTGGTGGTCGGCAAATCGTACTGAGTGCCGTCAGTAAAGTACATTTTAAGATTGGGTAGGCCATTAACGCGCTCGCCAATGTGAAATAAACCAATCCAAAAGTTTTTACTGGAATTCGTAATGGTATTCGCCTCTTCTGAAAGTGAAACTAAATTTCCAAATGATTATACGCTTCAGTTCGAAACAGAATAAGCCACATAGGATACCAGCGGAATACAGGTTGACTTTTAACCTTTTTTATGTTTCTTTAACCGGATTTTCGATCCTCCTAGTATATCAAATTCGTAAAATTCCAGGATATTTATATCAATGCGAAAACAAAGTAAAAACTAGTAGCAAAATAATCAAAAAGAAAATTTATCTTCCAACGATCATCTTCTGAAAGTGAAAGTAAATTTTTAAAGGTATATGCAGTTAGACTATTATTTTTCTATTATGCCAGGAAATGCTCAAAAAGTTGGAAAACAAATTACCAAAAATAAGCTGCAACTCCTCCAGGCTGTGGAAAGATGCAAGCTCAGCGCGACGTCGATGACAATCTTTCATAGCGTCGATAAAATTCAGCCTCCCGTTAAAGAACTGAAATGTAGCGATAAAGCTCATTTTACATTGTCTACATTTACTTGACACCGTCTCTTGGAGTCAAATCTGCGTCTCTTTTGGCCAAAATCATAGCTAAGGTAACAAAAAATTCAGTTTTTATCATTTATTCCATCAAACTAACAAGGGAAGTACACGAACTGTCTTTTTTCTTTCTTCCCTTGTAAATCGCTAGCTACCTTATAAAGTTAAAAGTTATAGGGAATAATTTTATTCAAACATTACCTTGAAGAGTGTGAGGTTATCTCCTACTGCAAAGATTTGCCATGTATTATAGTCTTCCGAAGTTTCAGGAGTGGAGTTTGCAGCTAATGGATAACTGAAGCCAATACTTTGCAATACCAATACAAACATTATACGAATTGAGTTTCTTGACAAAATCATTTTTGTAGCTCCAAGCGACCGAATTATGGAACGACTGAGTTTTACGAATGACGAAGAAAATTTATAAACGAACGCTTTTGTTTTGTTTACCGAAAACCAAAAGACTAAAAAACGTTATGTGCATAAAAAGAGCCTGTGGGTCAATAGAAATCGTTCGGATAGCGACATGTTTTGTTATAATTTATGTTTCAAGTGCTGGGACGGATCCTTATCAAATGCCAATGATATTGGTATGCCATTTCAGCCATTTTTGGACACGATAAGGAAATTTTGTCTTTCCAATCGTTTTGACATTCAAAAAGATAGCGAATAAATATGTCTTGACTTGTAGCGAAAGTTCCAGCGCATCTTTATTCCATTACATAAGCTTGAATTTGCCAAGATACAGCAGGCCAGGTGTTCTCTTACCGAAAGCTGATTGCATTTGATTTGTTGAAGATCTGTATTCTTCGGGACTATCGCCGTATGAATTTGTCCAACTTTATTTTAAATTTTACAAAAATCAGCATTATACAAAGAAGTAGGATGACTATTAAACATTGCTTAAACAAACGTTATTACCATTACCGTTAAACTCGTAACTGTCATTAGTGTAAGCAAGAAGTCTGTTCCGAAGAGAGCTTCGTTGAAGGCCTAACAGACCGAGAATAATACATATAAGTGCGACCGGAAATCCAATCTCAGCAATCGGGGCATACAAGCTCGTTGAGTAGAAGCCACCATTCAGGCAAGTAACTTCAACTCTATGGATCTAAAATCCTATATAGTAAGAGAGAGTAGGATTTTGCAAAAAGTGACCACGACGTATCTCACGATCCAATCGTGCTCCAGGTGCGTGTGATAGCTCGTTTTGTAGGTCTTGAAAAGTTAATAACAAAAACTATGGCGACCGAAATTAAAAATTTGAACGCGCCAAAACGAAGAAACGTGAATTACAATATTTACGTTGTGTCATTATATCTCCTGAGCGTATGTGCCTGTGCGTAGAATTTTGATGTATGCAAAAAAACTCATACAGGATTCGCCATGGTAATCCTTTAATACGTGGTCAAATATAAAGACGTCTCTCAGTCCGATCTATCAAGTTAAGCAGCGCTTTTCTGTTTTCACGCACTATTGCCAAAAAAAAAATTTCGAAAATGTTTAGCCACAGATACATGCCCCATTTTTATAAAGGGAATGACTTTAAATAAAATGTATACTACCTTCTGCAACTCTTGAGTAGCATCTGTTGAATGTAAGCCATTGGATTGTGGACTGACAGCCATTCCATTATCCGGATTAACCTCCTGCTTGGGATCAGCGACATGGTC
Organism: Ditylenchus destructor; assembly: GCA_022814885.1. Lineage (NCBI taxonomy): Eukaryota > Metazoa > Nematoda > Chromadorea > Rhabditida > Anguinidae > Ditylenchus > Ditylenchus destructor. The sequence continues at coordinate 667,710 of JAKKPZ010000022.1, read as the reverse complement.
CTCTGATGTACTATCAGGAGCTGTTCCTAACGAAGGCGATGCACTAAAGTCAATTTATTTTGTATATTAAAATGTCTATAAAATTTGTAAATAGGATCATAACTTCATAGGTCCATGTGACTTTTTAAACAAGTTTTTTGCGGAGAAAGTTTAAATTTTAAATACATCCTAGGGAGAACAGGAGATTGGCTTTTACTAAAGCTGAAATAACTTACGTTATAACTTCACCCGAAGACGTCATCCATTTTGGTTTTTCCCAAATATATTTCCTCATACACACATAATAGTTCATAATAGTGCTACAGGTCACATCATTTAGGAAATATTTGGGGCTGCCAAACCCATTCGTGGCTTCGACGCAATATTCCGTCTCCTCGGAACCAGACCAGTGGTGGGCGTCTGGCTGATAGCTGTCATCCAGCGGAACCCAAATTTTTTTGTGTAATTCCGCAGTGGTCGGTAGATCATAATCAGTGCCATCAGTAAAGTACATTTTAAGATTGGGTAGGCCATTGACGCGCTCGCCATTGTGATATAAACCAATCCAAAAATTTTCACTGGAATTCATAACGGTGTTCGCCTCTTCTGAAAGTGAAAGTAATTTTTCAAAGGTTTATGCAGTTCGATAGGCGTATTACTTTTTTTCTATCATGTTAGGAAATGCTCAAAAAGTTGGAAAACAAATTACCAAAAATAAACTGCAACTCCTCCAGGCTGTGGAAAGATGCAAGCTCAGCGCCACGTCCACGACAATCATCCATAGCGGCGTGGAAATTGTGCCAGCCATTAAAGAACTGAATCATATTCATTATCGAGTGTATAAATTGTGCCCATTATCGCTGAGCGTAAAAAACGAACTTATCGTTATGTTCAGAACTATGCTTACAGTTCGCATGCTGGTACTCATTTTAGAGCACAGTTTGGGGCGTAAACTAACGGCAAAAACGTAAGAAGCAACTCAATTTGAATTCGCGCTATTTTTAAAGTGCTCTTTGTAAAAATGAAGCTGCGCCAGCTTTTGGGTGCAAAGCTCGGCATGATTTTTGGAAGATGTGTGCAATTTTTGATAAAATATAAAAATGGCTATGATAAATGGCTTCAATATACTCCTTATGAAGTTTAGTTATAGGGAATAACTTTACTCAACAATTACCTTGAAAATTGTGATAGAGTTCCCAATAGCAAACGTTTTCCACGTGTTATAGTCCTCGGAATTTTCGTGAGTGAAGCTTGCATTTGATGGGTCACTGAAGCAAATTTGCAACACTAATGCAAGAATAATACGTATTAAATATGTTGACAAAACCATTTTTCTGATGAACGAAGAGTATTGAACGACAGAGTTTTACGAATGACTAATAAAGTTATAAACGAACGCTGTTTTGTTTATCGAAAAGCAAATGCCCCAAAGCAATTATGTGCATAAAAAGTGTCTGCGAGTCAATAGTAATCGATTGAATAGAGATCTATTTTCTAACAATTCATATTTCAAGTATTGATTCAAGAAAATACAGTCAAATTTCGATAAGAGAACATCAAGTCGGAGATAAGTGTTCTCTTATCGAGGCTCCACATAAAAATGCAAACAAAGATTTGACTTTCGAAATAAAAAATTCGATGCAAAGAAAATTATTTTCGTTGCAAATTTGTCATGCAAATAGGCGCCAATTTGAATTATCGAGGAATCTCTCATGGCATTTTATTTTTTAAAAATTGTTTGGGAATTTGAATTAATATTCTTCTGCAAAATTTTATTTTCCAATACCATTTTTGGTCTGTTGCAGCTCCGCAAATAAACAATAATTTGGTGACCAAAATAGGATCCCAACAAAGGACTGTGCTCACATGATTTGCGACGGTTTCTATTTTGGTCTGCATTTCATTCTTGGTTGATTGACCTAGGATTTTAGGATCGAACCTTTGTCTACTTTGTTTCAAATAAAACATTATAGTACAAAAATATTGCATTTCTGTACAAGTGACTCATTTTTATGGAATGCGTTCGGAATGTTTCGAATTTTAGAGCTATATATCTGAAGTTGAAATAAAAGGAAATTTTTCTTCTAACCTAAATTTTTATGTAAATTTTTTGTGTTATAAAAATAGCAACTTTCCTAGACTTTCCTTGAAAACTTTCATAGGTAGCTTTCATTTCAAATACGGCATTTATAAAGTGAAATATCCAGAAAGCGATCACCAAGTGCACTTCACTTGACAAAACCCTTGACATTTACGGTACTTGAACTTTGCAGTTGGTTACCGTCTTATAAAGACTATATAAATATAATTTTTGGTATCTTTTGAATTGTAATTTTAGTATGTAAAGTTTTTGAAGACCCAACGTTTTTGCAAGAAATAAAAATAATTTGACTCTGCCGAACTTTTTTTAATGATATCACAATTGAAACGAAGAAAGAATTTCAAAAACTTCAGGTGGTCAAACAACGCTCCCACTAACTATACACTAGCTATACCCGTAAACATACTCCTGATTTTGACTAGTAAATATTTATTATTTGTTTTTGAATAGAATATTCGAGAACTTTCAAGAAGAAAAAACGCTCTTTCAGAGAATCGTTTATTATTTTTAAGGATAGAATTTAATATTTTGAACGTCAATAGAATTTTGGTTTATGCTTGAATGTTTAAGATTTTGCTCGAGCCATCATTGGTTTAAATGATAGTTAGGTCTTTCTTGATACTTCCCGGTCTTCCAGAGAGCCTTGTCTCTGGATCCAAATTTTGTAACACTCGCATCAATTTTTGACTATTTCACAGGCAAAAAAACTCGAGTCGATATATTGCTCAAATTTTGGAAAATAATACATTTTCCACACACTTGCTTTTAAAATAATAGTGCTAGAGGAATCATAATAACTTTATTAAAATCATTCGATTCTGTATGTTATAGAAATGTTTCGTCTGACACTCCTACCAACAACTATTCTGATACTATGTCTCATACACAAAGGTAAGTGTTTCCAACTGAAATAATCTAAAAACAAAAAATCTATAATGTAATATATTTGTAAACAAACAGAAATCAACTTACCTATGTTTAATTCTGACGTGGCTCGTTTTTAGCCGAGCTCAAGACTCCGGAGGAAGTCGAATCTGACCGCGCAATCCAAGACGTGGCTACAGGTAAAGAATCTAAAATGATACATTTCATATACCATAGACTCACTAATTTAAGTCCCGGGGATATAATTATTCAATTGAGCTAAGAGGGGTCTAAATTAGAGGAGGAATTCATTGGCGAAAATTTTTTAAATTTCGCCAATTTTTGCAAAGTTTTGGAAAATATGGAAAAAACGGGATAACATTTTGTCAAAATTCAAATTTTCGGCAAAAAATTTGATTTGGCACCAAAATTTGAATTTTTGAAAGATTAACCTCCAAAGTGATCACAATTAGAGGCGGCTTAAATTAGAGTCGGCTTAAATTAGAGAGTTTACGGCATTAAAGTTTTTTATTCTATTAAATTCTAATATTTCTACAGCAAAATCCGATGTGGTGGCGATGAAGATCAAGACTGACAAAGCTGCAACTGGTAGATATTTGTATATTTATATACCGATGATTATATTATATATGATATAATTTATCGATGGAAAGAAGGCCTCGGATGATATGACAGCTGCCGATGGAAAAAAGGGTACTGCTCTTGCCACAGCGAAGACCGATGGAGATGCGGCAGCGCGACTTGCGGATCAGGTGATAAGCACCGTACTAAAGCAGGGCTCGTCTGTCATCGATCAAGCCATCGACGCTCAGTTTAAAATGGAGCGAGCGAAGGCGCAGTTGGATGCTGCTGTGACAGGCGCTACAGACGCGGAAAATGCTTATACCTCAGGTATTATAAGGATTACTTGGTTCGAAATAATTGACCTTCCAGAGAAAGTAGAACATCAGAAGGACCAATGACCTAGTTATGAAGCGTTTTTAACGCTGTTAAATGCAAGCATGGCAGCGGACCGACCTTTTGCCCGGTCCGGTCCGGTCCGCTCCGCTCGACCCCCCGGTCCGGTCCGGTCCGGTTTGGTCCGGTTCGGTCCGGTCTCTAAAAGGTCAAAAATTTTTCGCGGCGCTACCTTCGGTAGCGCCGAGAATTTTTTGTAATTTTTTTTGTAAAGGTGTTTTTAGGGTATTTCGATGCGCTGGTTACGAATCTGCAACCATTTTTTGCGTATCGCATCAAGAATTTTAATTTTTGGTCTAAAATTTTGGCCAAAATTTCGCGAAAATTGGTCAATATTTTGTGAAATTTTGACCAAAATTTGCATTTTTTACCATTTCACCAATTGCAGATTTGTGATTAGTGCATCGAAGTAACTCCAAAAACACTTAGACGCGTAAAATATTTGCGACTTAGAAATGGCCGAAACCGAGACCGAGTTTTATAAGAGAAAAAAATACAAACAGCAAAAAAGCGCCGCAGGCGAATATTTTGGAAAAATAGCGATGTACAATAGAAAATGGAAGGAAAAATAGCGCCGCAGGCAAAATTTTTTATAAAAATTGAATTGTTTGCCAAAAACTTACATTGAAAATTTTTAATATTTCAAAAATTTTAAAATTTTTTGCCGCCGAAGGCATTCTTAGGGGTGCTTGTCCAGTTTTGGTCGGTCCGGTTTGGTCCGCCGGACCGGCCACCCCCCGGTCCGGTCCGGTCCGGTCCGGTGCCCGGTCCGGTCCGGTTGCCATGCTTGGTTAAATGTCAAAAACGTAGGAAAACTAACATAGTTGTTTTTGAGTAGTAAAATGTGTTAGTAGTTGAGAATTATCATACAAATTTCCTTCTAGAGTCAGAATTTTCGTTAATCAAAACGGTATCTGCCTGTTCCGATAGATTCGGATTAGGAAGATGTGACAGTATAAATTTATTTTGTAGCAGAATTTTCTAGCATGTTCTATAAAAATCCCAACTCGAATAGGACCAGTTGGAAAATGGGGTACAGACAAAGCTCCCGCGCCGCACCATTTTCGCTATATCTTTTTTGGAACATTCTAGAAGGATGAGTAAAGGCTTAAATCAGAGCTTAAACACTAGGCTACCGATCGGTATATTGCACGCTGGATATCGATACAAATTCTCGTATTTTCTTGAACGAGATTCGGCGTGCAATATACCGATCGGTAGCCCAGTGTCATAGTTCTGATTTTATCCATTACACATCCTTCTAGAATCTTCCAGAAAAAAGTTATGGCGAAAATGGCGAGCGTGGAGGGCTTTGACCGGGGAGCTTTGACGGTGCGCTTGCAAAATCCGTGAATAGATTGTAAACCATGTATATCAACCAATATTTGTAGTTCCGGAAGACAAAGCCCCGGCAACTGCTGCGAAAGACAGTGCGACAGCTGTACAGACCGACGCTGGGACTCAAGTGACTGACGCCACGGCTGGAGTAAAAAACGCTCGGGTCTGTTTTTTATACCGGGTTCTCGAAATTTTTTAAATTTTGGCTTTGCGCAAAATTGAGGGAATTTGAAATTGATCCTCGAAATATTTGAAAATGTCAAAAATTTGACAGAATCGTGCCGGATCGGCAAAATTTAAAAAACTAGTACAAAATTCCGTGAATACCTCACAAGTTTTCAGGAAGCCGTCCAGAAAGCTCGTAAGGTCATTTACGACAATGCGGTGTTACAAAGTGCAGACAGTGCATCGTCCGCGCAGCGCGTCGAAGATGATGCCATCGTTGTGGCGGCAAGTTTTGACTATTTTTAAACTCTGTCAAGACTGAAAAGTTTTTCAGGCAAACGCGGCAAAAGCCGAGCAGGATGTGAATGCAGTAGTGAGTAAAATAGCTACTGTAAACACTATGCCTCAGACAACAAAAACTGAGCTGGAAAGTAAACTAAGGGCTGCGAAGGATGCGTTGAAGCAGGCCATGAAAGGTAACTGATGGGATTTCAAGGATTTCAATGCTTGACAAAGATTTGTGGCTGAAGAAATTATCGTTTATAGATTTTTGAGAACAAGAAATCCCACAAACTTCTGAAATTCCGTGTATGAGAGGAATTTTGCTGCAGGCAAAATAATTTTTGATCTTGAAAATCCGGGTTTCTAGCGTAGTTTGGACTAAATAATTTTTTGTGGACCTAAAAAAACCACAAATTTCGAAGAAATTCAAGTGTTCCAAAAAATAGGTTAAAGGAATCTTTTGTACCTTTGTGGATTATTTTGTTCCTCATTGCTTTTTCACTTCTAACTTCCGGTATTAGCCCTAAATGAGCTCGAATGGGAATTTTGTAAGGTTAGCATCGATATTTTTCTATCGGTTTTTCGACCAAAACTGCGCAATCTGAATCACAATCAAACTGAATCACTTTACTAGCGAGTAGTTTAACCAAACAAATGAGTCAGTCTTTCTATTCGCTTCCACTGAAAAATGATTAGTGAAGGAGTCTAAAAGTTCGAGAAGGAACAATAGAGAAAGACCGATGATACCATAATATCTTTAATTACTCTTCTGCGGAGTAATTTTCCAAACTCAAATAAATTCTGGAATTCAGCCGATATTGATGCCAAATTAGCCCTGGATTTCGCCAAGGCTGTGAAGGCCGGAGGTGATGCGGCCAGTAAAGTTGCGAGTATACCTGCAGGGACAAAGACTAAAGCTGAAGCGGCACGGGACAAAGCAAACGGAGACGTATCAAAAATGGAAGCATTGACTGGAGACGTAGCAACAGCAAATCCCAACGCACCGTCTCCCAAGGCCATTACGGATGCGGTAAATTGGATTCTTCCCTTTCCAAGAAAAAAATTTGTTAAAAATATCATAAGGGAGATTTATGTCTAAACTTTAGACTGGTTGGGAGACTACCAATTTTTTGGGAATATTAGGATCACTTTCAGGAAGTGTAAGAGATAAGCTGCTATCAAAGCATCCTACTTTGGCTTACCAGTGGCCCAGAGAGAAAGCTTTCCGTTTTGCACTTTGATTATTGAAGCGTTAACAACCAACAAATTTTTCAAACCCGCTTTTTCTTACGAGCTCAAGTCTTTCCTTAGATTACCGTAAATCCTCTAATTAATCCCTTCAAATAATCCGCCTATCTGGACCCTTACGGAAAAATAATTCCCCTCTCCCCTCAAATTAATCCACCCTAAAATGCGTTTATTCACCAATTTTCCCAGAATTCAAATTTTTTGCCGCAAATTTGAATTTTTATTGTTATTCTTTTCACAAAATTAGTTTTTGGTATCTTTCTCAGACTTTGAAAAATTTCCTTCCAAAAAATTACAGCCACGTAACATTTATGTTTTTTCAGAAAAGAATAATCACCGACACTCAACTTTTGTTGGACAAACAGAACGCAGTGGAAGCAGTCAATAAGGTAACATCCGTGGCTCTTCCGGAACAAGGATCTTTAAAATTTTTCAGGCCTTGACAAACGCCAAAACCTTAACGACGCAGGTGACAGCAGACGAATCCAGAACGAAGGCCCTACAACTACAAGCGAAGTCTCTTAAGGACGACGCGGATGCTCAATCAAAATTGGCACAGCAAGCAGAGGTTGAAGCCAAAACGGCGAACGATCAAAACCCCACGCCAGACACTAAGGTCGGAAGAGCTGAAAAATTTGAACTCGCGCCAAATTTATTATACAAAGAAACAAAAACGTATTCCAGAATCTTTCAACCTGACAGAAAATGAAATCTGATAGAATATTGTGCCAACATGGAAATGCGCGCGAAATTTGAAATTTATTTTATGGAATCTTGCGCAGGTGCGCGAGTTGGGCCCTTTCCTTTGATAAACTTTGCTCTTGAGTAAAGGTGACAAGAGCAAAGATGCTTATAAGGTCATACCAAGCAACTTTTCTCTTGGAATCTCCACCCAACTTGCGGACCTGCGCGAGATTTTGGTGATGGGCTGCTTATCTCTAGCGTTGCACTCTACTATAGCAACGCCCTTTCAAATTGCCGCCATTATATTTAGTTGGCGCGCTTATCTATCCATTATTGAATTTTTTATCAGGTTGAAAGATTTTGGGAATATGGACCAAAACGTTTATTTGATTTTCGTTTTTTAAGATGGCTTATGAGAGTGCCCAAAGAAGTTCCTTAAAGGCCCAAGACGACGCCAGAGATGTCGACACTGAAGCCTCAAACGTAGACAGTGCAGTAACATCCCTTACTTCGGCAGTCAGTGCCTTCAACGCAGCCATTACTTCGGCCGAAGGCAAAAACGCCCCAACAACGATCATGTCTCAAACCACGAGAACGCTTGCGGATCAGGAAAAGTACAAGGTCCTTGTAGAGACGAAAAAAGCTGAAAGAGAGGCAGAAAAAGTCAAAATAGCCGCGGATAAAGCGGCCTTGGCTATGCAAAAGGTCACGAGATTGGCGAATGATGCGAAAGCTCAGGCTAGAAGGACAATGAATCAAACGCCTCAGGGTAGAGCTGAAGGTGAAAGAGTGGCCCAGCAGGTGATCCAGGTAAGTCGTGATAAGAGAAGGGTTTTCGTCAGAAATTTTCGAGCTGTTACAGAATTTTCTCTTCCAGTTAATTTTCCGGAAATTTCTATAATATCTGTCATTTTCAAAAAATTTGAATTCAAAATTTTTCTTCTTTCAGCAAGACATCAACGACAGAAAGGCTGAAAACGAGCGACAAGCGCTGGAAAGAGCTCAGCAGTTGCTCAGAGCGACTCAGCAAGAAGCGGCTCAGCAGCCACCGCCCATTGACACTATGGCTCAGCCGATGACAGATACTGGACTGCAGAGCCCTCAAATGGACCAGACACAACCGGAAGTACCCTCATTCTACGATTCGGTGGGCGACACCGGCAATACAAATATCGCCCATTTCCACGACGAAGTCTATTCTCAGGCTGGTGAGTCATAGAAACGACAAAAAGTGAAATCAGATCACTTTTCCCTAAACGAATGATGAGCGGCGAAAAAAAGATAGAGAAAAAACAAGCTTAAGCCATCTAAATCAAGGGGTTCGCCTAAAGCCGCAGCCTAAGCGTAATCTAAATCTTGTTAAGCCTAAGCTTAAGAGCTAAGCCTAATAGTATGCCCTTATATGGATTTTTACTGGAGAATTCCATCAAAATACGAAAATTTCACAAAATTTGCCTGTTTTTAGCGAATTTTCCTTCAATTTTACTAATCCTGGACTATTTCGATACGACACTTTCGTGAATGACTCATGAGTTCAAAAAAAAGAAGAAAAAACATTGCTCACAATTCTTGTTTACATTTTAATACATTCCAGCCGCCGGCGATTCCGATGTGAACTGTCTCAATCAGCTGGACCAGTGCAGTGATCCGAGCGTGGCAGCTCGATGTGGAGGAACTTGCTCTCGAGATAGTAGGAACTTTTAACTTGGCTCATAACTTTTTTCACGATTTGTTTGATTTAGCCAATGGCCAAGACCAAACCTCGGACTGTAATAAAATGGCAGATTTGTGCAACGAAGAGCACTTCCAGGAGCTTTTGAACACATACTGTAAAGGCAGTTGCGCGGGGAAACGAAAGTGAAAATATGCGAACATAAAAACTCTCTCATAGCAAAATGAACACTTACATTTGAATTCGCGCCTGTTTCCTGTTGTTCTAAAGGGGTGATTCACTGTAAAAACGAATAATGCGTCAGCTATTTGGGCGCTAATTCAAACGTAATTGTTCATTTTTGTTTCGAGTTAGTTTAGTCTATGGATATACTAACAGTTATATTTCTCGCCTCATTTTTGATTGAAAATATTAGTGCCAAATAGCAGTAAAAGTAATAAATATCAAGACCAATGTTTCTCATTAATCTGGAAATTGGAGACATCAAAGAAAAATGCAACTGTTTTGTTGGAAACTTTTTTGAACAATTTATTGAGCTTTGTTTTTAGTCCCACAACGGAGTTTCAACGTGTCTAACAAGAGCGATTAACAAAAAATTCTATGTGTCTGTCTAATCACATTGCTGAGCTGTCTGCCGATGCTTTTGAACCATCTGTTTATTTCAATGACTCATTGGCTTAGGGATAGAAGAAAAAGTTTATAGAAAATAGTATACATTTGGTATTTAATCGTATTCATTCAGTATCGCAGACGATTTGATGCATGCAATCAAAAATAGTATGTAGCAGACAATATAATAACTAAAGGCCCCAAAAATATTTTTTTACACTTCCTATATGCTTAACCATTGTCTCTCTTCAAAGATAACTCAAAAAGGCACTCTCTTTTGGTAAGACGACTATAGTTCAGACAACGCACTCAATGGTTAAATGTTGTAATGTTGATTGAATGATCGATGCGTCCGCTTTCTAGAAACAAAAGGAAGAACAAAGACTCTTTTTACATATTTTTGATCTCTAAATATGTAAAAAGAGAGTGCCTTTTTGTACAGCCTATTGAAGAGAGACAATGGTTAAAGGCAGTGTAAAAAATATTTTTGGAGTCTTTAATAATAACAGTGATTGCTGTCTGCCGACGCGTCTAAACCATTCTTTTACTTCAATGACGCAATTGCTTTAAGAGAAATTTTACGTGAAAAAACTTCATACCCAATATCTGCATTAAATCTACAATCTTCTTTGCGCATGGGATCGCAACGCATGGAATGAAAAATAGTGTTTGTGTTGAGAATATTTTGTTTTTAAAATTATTTAAGAGCCATTTTGTAAAGATTTTGAAACGAAAATAAAACGATATTAAAATAAACGATATTATAAATTCCATTTCTGAAATTTAAATTTTTATCTAATACCTAATATACTGAAATTAGTTTCCTGAAACTTATGGAATATCTGTTTCCTGAATACTGTCTCCTGAAATATGTGGAATTCGTCTAAAGTAGCATCTCTTATGCTAAAAATCGGAAACAATGTCTCCAGTTGGGACCGGTCTTTATTACCTTTATTGAAATTGTGACTCACTCCGAAAAAATGTTTTGAGTATCGGAGTTACTACGTGTGTAATAACGGCGATCAGCTGACCGCAGGTACCTTTTAACTACCGTATTGCCGTTAATTAAGCCCAGGGGATTAATATTTCAATGTTCCACAGAGGGACGGTAATTACACGATGTCGACCAAAATTATAGGGATTTTTGGCCATTTTTCTCAAATTGTTGATAATTTTAACCAATTAAGAATTGGCGCCAATTTTTTGTAAAAATTTAATTTTGCATTTTTTCCGTTTTTTGGCAATTTTTGAATATTTTTCCCATTTTTCCTAACATTTTTCGAAATTTGCTGAAAAGTTGCTAAAAATAATAACAGTTAGTACGGTATTTGTTTATTTCTAAGATTCAAAGGCTTAATTTAATAGAAAAGGTGTGTAGAAATAACATACATCAAATCTTCAAAAAATCAGCGGAAACCCGCATGTAATTAAAAATAGTAAGTGTGTGAGAATGTTTTTGCTTTAAAATTATTCAACGGGGTCCAACGGCGAAGTTCAAACCAAACCACGGACTGCAATAACATGACGCATTCGTGTAATTGCTCGGATTTTCCAAAGTTGTTCAGCTCGATTATAAGTTTGACTGTGAATTTTTCTCGAATAAGGACTCAATTTTACAATCTCTAGAAGAGCCGAGTATCATTAAAAATTTCGCGTTTAACCTTTGGCATGCACGTAATCAAATGCATTTGCCCTGTCGGAACTCTTTTCTACGCCATTTATAAATTGTTTCAATGACTTAATTGCTTGTTTTAAAAGAAATAGTTGAATTCTTATTCAAGTTCAATCAAAATTCGAGTGCAGCAAGTAATAAAATCTAATTATGTGGGACAATATTTTGGATTGCCATTTCAGAATGGAACCGCCGTATAAAATAACCTTCACGATGCAAATTTATCATTTTGGGCCTATACGTTATCTTCAAGTTACAAGTCTGATAGCATTGATTGACTGTCTGCCGATGGGTTCAAAGCTATCACTTTTTTCAATGACTCTTTTCTCTATTCGTTTAAAAGAAACTATGTGGAATGAAACATGCAATGCGATCTTTACAAACTTAGCAGAATTTCTCATGTAATTAATATTAGAGATTGTGTGAGGAATATTTTGTTGAACAAATTATTAAGTGATAATTTTATGGTTAAACTTTATATCTGTTTGTCGGTTTTTAATGTCGGTCCAAAATTAATGTTTGAATGCTTGGCGTTCTGTTTTGCCCTCTTTAGAAGGGAGCTAGCTCAAATCTGATATTTCTAACCCCCTCTAAAATCGTATTTTAAGAGGGGTTAGCAACATCAGATTTGAGGTTGCCCCTTCTAAAAGGGTTAAAATGAATGGCGCCAATTCAAATATTAATTTCTTCACCGACATTAATAAACCGACAAACGGATACTTACATTTAATTTCCAAAAATATATTTTCTGCCTCAAATCCTCATATGATGAAAAATTTTATATCCAGGAAGCCATAAAATTACATCAACGGTCTCAGCTCCAGGTGGTTAGATGCTCCAGGCGCAAAGATACCTTATAAAAAATCCTTTGTTGTAATAATACACTTCAAAACATTCGAGTGTTGAGACTTCCGACATGTAATCAAAATCAGTTAGTATGTGGAATTTTTTGGGTTGTAAAATCATTGAAGCGATCCAACGGCGAAGTTCAATCCAAACTATGAACTGCAATAACATGACGCATTCGTGCAATTGCTCGGATTTTTCAAATGACACTCTTTGTTTGACACTTTTTTGCTCATTTGTTTGTGTTCATGCGCTGTATTGTGTTTACTGATTTGCTGTCTGCCGATGCATGTAGACTGCCCAGCTATTACAATGACTGTTTGCTTGTTTTAAAAAAGAAATCCTATGCGGAAATAAATAAATGCATGTACGCGATCTTCACAAGCTAATCGGACCGAGGTCATATAACTAAAATAAATGATTGTGCGGAAAATATTTTGTTTAAATTATTATTAAAGGACAAATTTATGGTTAAATTTTATGCTTGTATTTATTTTCAAAAAATATACTTTTTGCCTCAAATCCTAAGAAGATATGATGAAAATTTTATATCCAGGAAATCATAGTTACATCAAAGGTCTCAACTCCAGGTGCAAAGATATCTTGTAGAAAACACTTATTCTATTTCTTCACAATATCAAACGCTAAAAATGAATCCAGCAAAAGCACGAGTGATGAACAAAATGCACGTAATCAAAAACTAGTGAATGTGTGTGAATATTTTTATATCAAAAATTATCAGACGATTTCTTCTTTTAGAAGGCAACTATCCATAATTAATTGTCTACGGATGCATGCAACCTAGTCATTTATTCCAACGATACAATGCCTTATTTAAAAATATAAAAAGTGGGAATAGTATACACCGAATATTTGTAACGAGCCAGAACACCGTGGGCATGTAATCAAAAATAAGAGTGCGTGTGAATATTTTGTTTTTAAGAGTTAACAAAAGACGCTTTAAATAAAAGTATTTCCTAAACATAACAATGCAAAAATTCATATTGCCCTAGTTCCTTATATTATGCCTAGATTATGCAATCTGTTTTTCAATACAATTTATTCATCATTACTTTCTTCGACTCATAAATAATTATCATTAATCATAGATTTCCTTGAGCTAATAATTTACTTTGATTTTTCTCTCAGAATAAAGCACTTGCTTTTCGCAGCAATTTATTAACTAAACCTTCCTTTCCATTTGCCCAAGAGGTATTCTTATAAATTTCTTCCAGACGCTCTTGGGAAGACATTGCTTTTCTTTCCTCTCCAATCTTCCCAGCAACTTTTGCATAAGCAAGCGCCTCCTGTTGTTGTCCTAAATTACCACGTTATTTGCTTTAAATACCTTAAAATGCCTTATAAGGAAACTTATGGGCAAAATACTTATGCTTAGACTCAAATTTCAACCAAGTTTTCAGGCAGGTTTTTCATAAACTTGTCATTTTTGTCAAAAATTGCCAAAAATGTCATATTTTGGCTTGTGCACGAAAGAATGCACTTTGGAGTATTGCGATTCAGAATACTGCCAGCGGGGCAGACTATAAAGTTCTCTTCTTCTTTAATAAGTTCTCGAATTAATTTTGTTTTGAGAAAGAAAGAAACTTTACTCGGAAGTAAAAAACCCAAAATTTTCCTACAGAAATAATTTGTTTTAGTAAATTTTTAGACAAATTAAAAATCTCCAAAATTCTTACTTTCCGAAAGCGGACTTTCAGACAAATTACGGGCCCTCTTCTGAACATTATATTGCGCCTGTATGGATAAGTCTCGATCTTCTACTGCCATAGGAATTGGAGCTGAAAGTAATTTAAGTAATCTAGGAAAATTATTAGAGAGAATACTAACCGTTTTCTGTCGCAGAAAATCTTCGTTTCAAATCGGACATAGTTCGGCGCCGCTGCAATTTCGAAGCTCCGGGAGTTCTGTGTGGGTCAGAAGACAAGTGATCAACTGGTGGGAGTGCTGGAAATGTAAAATTTTTCATTAAATTTTGTTCATTTTTAACGTCCCTTTAAATTTTTTATACCAAAATATGTCTGAATAATATTTCTGAGGTAATGCCTAAAGTTTTCATTTTGCATTTGGTTTTGTCTTACATTTTACGTCTTAGCACCTACCAAACTGAAGTCTTGATCTGCCTTCTTGTATGCTGTCCAATGGCTTATGCTGCGCATTTCTTGCACCACCGGTACTTTTTCTCAATTTCAATTCCCTTTGCATTGGTTCCGCCGAGTTTGGTAAGGGCCTACCCTGCCTACTCGAGAGCGTTTGTCTATCTCGATTGTCTTGAGATTGAATAAGAGGACTCTTGGTTTCGGCAATTGTACTTTTGAGAATCCCTCTAGGGTATGTTTTATTTGGATTAACTTGGCTAGCGTCTTGCGGATTTTGTCCATCGCTGGCTGAACTTTTCAGATTATTCATTTTAAAGTGATAGTACTTGAGTGTGAGGGAGAAAAATTTTTCAATTGATCAAAAATCAAAAGTCTGCTGTATGTGTGTTTGATTTCTCGAAGAATAATCAGCCTTAGTTGAGTGATGGGGAGAAGAAAGAGATAACGTATCTCTAATCAAACTAAACCCTATCAGAGAATTGTTTGAGTTTTTACGTAAACTTTATAAAATTAACCGAACCACCGTTATTTCAAGTATCAAAACGATCCTAACATTTCCCAGTTATAGAAAATATAGTTCGCAACATTAATAAGTGCTTACCTGGCACTGACACACACGTCCTCCACAAAATGAAAATTAGTATGACGAACGTATTTAAAGAGCAGCTATTCATTGAATTAAACGTGCGAAGAAATATAGAAACAATTAAAAATGTATTACATATGAGTTAATTTAATTTAGCTTAATTAAAACAAATATAATCCACAAAACTAATCCAACTCGAAGGAAATCAATACATCCAGGAAAACCTTTATCCTACAAGCTGTGTAGAGAGAAAGAAAGTAATGCAATTTCGCATTGTCTATTCAGTCTATCCACTCAGAGCATATCATTGAGACGATGCCACAAGCATGCAGCGAGCTGGCAAGATTATTGATTATGTGTTAGGGTAGAGCATAACTTATTTAAGTAAAACTTTACAGGTAGAGATTAGGTATATTTTCTGTTAAATAATCTAACCTTAAAAATTTCTTGTAAATAGTTTTTGTATTCAAAATCTTGTTCTAATTCTGGAAAAAATTTTACTGCGACTGCAAAAGTTTTCACTGGAATGGAAAATTTAGTTCCGAAATATTTTACCTATCTGTTTTTAGTGTAAATTCATATAGTAAGACAAAGAAAATGAAAGGAGGTGATTTTTCATAAATGAAGTTTATCTAGCCGTTTCGACCCTGATCCTAGACGACTAGACCAAGTATCTGTTATGAGGTTGGGTCATCCTCAGTAGGACCCTCACAACTTAACGATTAAAGTAAATCACTATGGGGTTGATGGGAAAGAGAAGATAATTTTCAAAATTAAAATAAGAGTTAAATTAAGAAACTAGAATGAGAAGTTTGTATCAGTTTTGCTAAACAGTTTTGGAATCTAATTTCGTCCCAGGACAAATCAATTTTTTGAAAAGTATTCCAAAAGTATCTATCGCATTTTTCGACCTTTTTTATCCATGTTCGCTAGAGTATCGTATTACGCCGCTACCCACCAGTTGTTGAAAAGAACGGAACCATATTTCCTCCAAAAAGGGCCCTCTCCCAATAAGCGCCCACCCGGGGCCCTCTTTGGAGCAAATACGGTATTTGAGCATGTCTTGATATTGTTCAAGATTTACAATTGCGAAAACTCAATCGTCCATATACAAATTGTGATACAAAATAAAAATTTTTGTTATCAGAGAAAGTACAATTGTTGACAAAGTAGTTCGGTAACAATCATTCGGATAACGGTAGGCTCTTAAAATAGTTTATTTCGTTCACTATTCTTCGCTGGATCGGTGATGCTTGTGAGTTTTAAACATCTTTTTGAATGATTTCTTGAACTTGTTGCTGACATTCTCCACGACATGCGCGCCGCCGTGCGCTAGTCCGCTCACTGAATGCTCCACCTCACCTATCCCACTTTTAACTTGATCTGGATGGTTTAAGGCCCACGAAATTGCTAAAAAAGAAACAACTTTCAAAACAAATTCGATTGTAATGTTATGGTTTACCAGCCGATGCGACGGCTCCGGTAATTGGATCGAACTGACGTTTTGCGCGAGACAGTACTTCGAGATTGTAGGCTGAAAATGAAATACAACAATACTTCACAGGGAAATTTTCATTGCCCGCTAGATTACTGATACTAGTGGACTATAAGGAAATATTATCTGGAAAAGTTTTCTCATAACCAGTTTTCCAATAATTGATGAAAAAATTTACATTAGAAACGGATTCGAGAAGGCATCGGTTAGCGAAATGGGGTGCTTAGAAAAGAGAATTCTTCATAGTTTTCAAATATTTAAAAAATTTTAAATGCGGGAGCTAAAGTGATTCACAAAATAATGAAATGAGATGGTTCAAAAAAGTTTGAAGAATGTAAATATTCAAAAAAATGCAAGTAGCCAGAAAAATTTGAATATTCTTTCTCGAGCATTCTGGTAACTCGGCTCATGTAATCTTCATGCCTAATACAAACCTGCTTTCTTCCCACGCATTGGGTTTTACCTATTGAGTTTTCAAGTTTAAAGTTTTCTCTCGAATTGTTAAAAACTAGTTCCAAAGGTTTAGTTCTCAAGACTAATACAAAGACTCCCACATACCATTGTTGACCGCCGATAATCTAGCTATGGTTCTCGAGGTTAGGTCGAATACTACAACGAGCACTACAAAAATTGGAAAGTATTTCATCTAGAATATCCAATACAACTATTGCAATAACCGTTAACTCGAAATATTGAAAGCAAGTTTTAAAATAAATAACGGCTCAAAATATGAAAATTCGAGATTCGAAACAAAAATTACTCGTGAGTTTCGTAGAGTCTCGAATTACTGTTTGAACACCTTTGCGTTCACTTCCAAATTATAAATTGGCTCATTGCCAGAAATGACTCAGCAATGACCTCGATCCCGCTGATGGGAAAATTCCATTAGCACTTTTGTGTTTCGCTCGTCCGTTATGGGAAAATTGTCATAGTTGATGACGTCATCCGATCAATACTCTTCATATACTTTTCGAATATCACATGTTGTACTTTCTGGTTATCTGTGTCTACAAAAGTCAAAATTTCAAAATAGCCTAGTCAGTGCCTTCAAAATGATTGTAAAAGTGATGAGTCATTGCTTTATAGTGGCTGTAATTTGTAAGATAGAGGAATAAAAGCTATGACTCATCACTTTTACAATCATTTTGAAGGCACTGACTGGGCTATTTTGAAATTTTGACTTTTGTAGACACAGATAACCAGAAAGTACCGATGGTTCATAGATACTTTAACTCACGAACAAATGCCGAATCGTGTTTGAATTGGCGCTCAAATAGCTGTCGCATTTTGGCCAAAGATTACGAGAGATATCATCAAAGTTGACATTGTTTTCAGGATGGAGTACAAATTGGTATAAAAAGTTAATTTTTTATGCATTGCAAAATCCGGGTAACTAAAACGAAAGATTTTTGTAACAATGGGCCCTTAAAACCTCGAGATCTGAAGTACAATTTCTTTATGGTTATCAGAGAGAATCAGGATATTTGCAAGAAATTTCGAGGTTCGTCGGTAATTTTTTGTCTTTGCTTTCACTTTGTCACTGAATATATTGACACATATATTTTTGTACAAGCAAGTAGTACAGTGCAAAGTCACATGCCAATAGAAAGTGACTTTTTAATAGCCTTTTACATCTTTATTCAATGCTCCTCATGGCACACAATCGAGAACACAGAAATTTTTACAAGTAATCACGATTTTTGTTTAAAAAGTGCTTGAACTAATACTAAATTCTGCAAAATTGTGATGTCTGCCAATGCCTGTAAACCATCACTTCATTTCAATGGCTTAGGGTTTTATCACTAAACATGCGTGGATCTCTCATGTACTCAATATTTATCAGTAAAGACCCCAAAAATATTTTTTTTTAATTCCGGTTTTAATTAATTAAAATATTTAAAAAAATCGCAAAGTATTTAAAAAAAATATTTTTTAATTAGCTATTTTTTGCCGATTCTAGACCTTAATTCTGCTTTTTTAGCCTTCATTGTTACTTCAGACTAAATTAAAAGCTAAACTTCAACAAAATATAACAAATTTTGGAAAAAAAACAGCAAAATAAAAAAAATTTTTTTGAAAAATTTCGTAAAAATTTTTCGCCAAAATTTTTTGGTAAAATTTCTCCACCAAAAAAAAATTTCGGCCGAGGACCGCCGCGTCCGTCCCCCCCCCCCCCAGCAGAATAACCCACTTTTTGGGGGTCCCGGACCCCAAACTCGCGAGTACCCCCCCCCCCAAAACCCATGATTTTAGGGGGGTTATCAATGTCAGATTTGGGGTTGACATACGTGAAAACGTGACATCCGTGTGTCACGTGTGTCACGTAAAAGGGCAACTTTCTCCAGACGGCTTAGTTATGGCCGAGTGATACGTCATTTTGTAGCTCTCGATGAGACAAGACGAATGACGTATCAATCGGCTGGATACAGGCCGGCGAGCGGGAGATATGGCCTGGGGCAATCCCGAGAATGCAACATTTTCGCGCACCTGGAACTTTCTCCAGACGGCTTAGTTATGGCCGAGTGATACGTCATTTTGTAGCTCTCGATGAGACAAGACGAATGACGTATCAATCGGCTGGATACAGGCCGGCGAGCGGGAGATATGGCCTGGGGCAATCCCGAGAATGCAACATTTTCGCGCACCTGGAACTTTCTCCAGACGGCTTAGTTATGGCCGAGTGATACGTCATTTTGTAGCTCTCGATGAGACAAGACGAATGACGTATCAATCGGCTGGATACAGGCCGGCGAGCGGGAGATATGGCCTGGGGCAATCCCGAGAATGCAACATTATCGCGCACCTGGAACTTTCTCCAGACGGCTTAGTTATGGCCGAGTGATACGTCATTTTGTAGCTCTCGACGAGACAAGACGAATGACGTATCATTTGGCTGGATACAGGCCGGCGAGCGGGAGATATGGCCTGGGGCAATCCCGAGAATGCAACATTTTCGCGCACCTGGAAATTTCTCCAGACGGCTTAGTTATGGCCGAGTGATACGTCATTTTGTAGCTCTCGATGAGACAAGACGAATGACGTATCAATCGGCTGGATACAGGCCGGCGAGCGGGAGATATGGCCTGGGGCAATCCCGAGAATGCAACATTTTCGCGCACCTGGAACTTTCTCCAGACGGCTTAGTTATGGCCGAGTGATACGTCATTTTGTAGCTCTCGATGAGACAAGACGAATGACGTATCATTTGGCTGGATACAGGCCGGCGAGCGGGAGATATCCGGAAAATCCTGGATGACCAAGGGCGCCGCCAAGCGGCGGAGCCGCGGGGGCAGTCCTATGGAATATTTACTAAAATATAAGTAAAATTCCCAAAATATGCAAAATATTTTTTAAATAAAAAAAATATTTTAAAAATATTTTAGTTAAAAAAAGTCCAAAATATTTTTTAAATATTTTTTTATTTTAAAAATATTTTTGGGGTCTTTATTTATCAGCTATCTCTACAACATGTAATCAAAACTAATGTGCGTGGAGGAATATTTTTTAATGTTAAACGACCGTTGTCTTAAAACAGTTATTTCAGACGAAATTTTTAATTTTTAAATGTAATATTCTAACTGATTAAGAATCAAGAATGGCTAAGAATCAAGAATAAAAACAAGAATTTGCTAACTAATTCACAAACCCTTATTAGAAAATTAGTTTATAGATATAGAAGAAAGTGTGGTCTAAAAATTTTTTATAAAAATATTCCCACACACTCACTAATTTTTATTACTTGTTGAGTCGATTTTTATGACAACATTAGGTGTATGCTATTTCCACCAACGTCTTCCTTTAAATCCTTTATTTAAAACCTAAGCCATTGAGTCTTTGATGGGTCTGTTTATTATAGAAAATGAAAAAATTTGTGTAAAAATTTTTTCAAATTAATCACAATTTTTGTCAAAGAAAGCACAAGGGATGATATCAAGTCCAACGGCATAACACTCCGTTTCTATATTTTTATTCAAATTTCGCTCAGAACATAGCACTCTTTTTCCTATTCAACAAATTCCGAATTCCAGCTTTGAGTTCGGGAAGTATTCCCGAAAAATGGCTGCTGTTTCTCTGTGTAGATTTTTGATCATCTCCTTGAATATTTCCTCGAGATCCAATATCATTTTGAGACCATTGGCGTTGCAAAGGTGGTCCAGGTAATGCTTGTACTCCTGGTTTAGTGGTCTGCCTACCTGGACCGGACCAATCACTTGGGCCGGACCTTCCAGAAGGTGCTCTTATATCTGGCTGTGATATGCTTGGCCTCAATACCGGTTTGGTCCGAGATTTTCGTTTGCTAGAATCTCTCAATACAGGTGCAGGTACATATATGCTTTTCGAACGATCTTTCGTTTGTGATTGGGACTTGCTGCGTCTCAAAGTTGGCTGCTTCTGAGGTATCCGAGGAGCATATGATGAACCGCCTTTATATCCTAAAAATTAACACTAGCAGGATCAAAAATTTTATGGAGTCAAATTTTGGACCCATGTGATACCCTCTCTGGTAAGAAAAATTGACAAATGTCAAATGTTTGGAGACAATCTGGAAAAATCACTATCCTGTCCAAAAATTTGTGGGGAATCGAATTAGCGAGGAGCCCGTATAGCGACGTAGGTGACAGAGGAAATCCGAGGCCGAGACTTAGATATTTAGAATCAAGATCACAAGGCCGAGGTCAGCCTCGATCTCGGCCCTTGACCCTGGCGTCATGATATTAATTAATTGGAACTATTGTCTTAACTAATTATCTATCACTTTTTACAATATACTTACCTTCTACCTGAGATTCCCATTCATTTCGAGATAAACCAACTCCGTGATCTAACCCAGGCCAATTATGTGAACTTCTGGAACTATCTCTCAGGTGTGGTTGAGAGCTGGTCGGTCTCAATGGAATGCGGCCGTTGGCTAAAACATAATTGAGTAGTGCGCAGATTAGTTGAAATTAAAAACTAACGGTTTCCATATGTGGCAAATTGTCGGCGCATATCAAAAGCGGTTGGATGACGTGGCAAAGGTGGACGTTGTGAGCTTGGAACAGCTTGGGGCACAGGAGCGAGCTGGTTAGGTACGGGATTCACTGGAATGTATTTATTGATTTTTCAATTTAATAATTCAAAAATACATTGGAAATTTTTCAAAATAAAAATATTTCCCATTAAAGTTGATATACAAATTCACTCTGTTAACAAACTAATACCCCAAATTTTTAACTACAGTATTTTTTAACTAGAGAGAATACGGTATATACTTTCCAGTTCCAAACCTGACCTTTATAACGAACCGGTGCGCTGTCTCTTTTAAAACTGTATACCGTAACCAACGGCTTATTTTCGGTGTCAGCAAATCTAACCATAGCTTTTTGATTTCGTTTCTTTTCTCTCTCATTCTGTGGGGCATTCCTTCGTCCGTTCGGTGAGTTTGGTATCCGCCTTTCACCGATAAGTGTCGACCCGGCAGCGGTATCTCTATACCTAGACATAGGACCACTTCTTTCTTTTGAAGCAAAAGTTTCTATGTCACTACCTTGGCTTAAAGTTGAACGTGTCGGATGGCCGGGATCTAAAATAATAATAAATGAATGAGCGAGTTGAATATCCTAATTTTCTCTAATATAAGCCCCGGTGGTTAATTATTTCAATACCCTTCCAGGGGTCTATTTTAGGGGGCTTATTAGAAAAAATAATATTTAAATTTAGCAGAGAACTCTATTAATACAAAAAATGGAGCATTAACGAATTTTTTATTATAAATTTTATACCATTGTCATTTTTAATTCTAATGTTCCAAAATTTATCATTTTCTGTTATTAAAAAATGTTACCTGCGGCTGATGCATCTTCAATATGCCAAAGAATTAGTATCAATAATAGAATCCTTGACGAAATTATTCCAATGACGTTCGCCATGTTAACCGATGAAAACAAATAAATTTTAGTAGAAAGTTTTAAGCAGTATAAAGTAAAATAAATATGAAGTGATAATCACTCATTCACAATGGAATACGGTATAAAACAAGTCAACGCAGGTAATAGGTAACGGATTTCAAAAATGAAACGGAGTTTCAAAAATGGCAAAATTTTGATTTCGAACGCTTTCGAAATTTGTTGTTAAAAACGTTGGACTGGATTATAAAACTCGAATCGATCTCAAAAATCGATTTGCAAATGTATTGGCTTAGGCATGGCTTTGGTTTAGTCGAAACAAGTCTAGCATCCAGAGAGGAAGAGCATAACGATATTTCATATCTCTGTGTGTCTGCACTCTCTTCATACTTGTGGTCGTATATGTCGCTGATTTGAAGAGTGTTCATATCTGCTAGTTAAAAGGCATAGCTGGTATAATAAGGTAAAAATTATTAAATGATCGTTTGTCTAAAAATTATCCCCCAAACAAGAAAGTTACAAACCTCGACCCACGGACTTTTCACCTGGGCCATGGATTTTCGGCTCCGAGGCTTCTATTCGGTGAGATAAGACCCCCCGAGAAAAAATTTTTGAAATTCGCATGTTGAACCCCCTGTTTTTACCCCCTCAAAAGTCAGGCCACGCCCCTTTTTGTCCGTCTGTCTGGAAAAAAAGTTCGGGGCCTTCCAGACCACATCCAGAGGCGTGTGATACGTCAAACGATTCCTCTCGATGAGCCTGGGTGGGGAAAATTGAAAAATAAAAGATCGGACCACCCACGACGGAGTTATGGCCCCTGAGGGCATTTGTCGGGAAATGGCTGTATCTGGCGATTCTGACCACCTCCAGAGGCGAGTGAGGTGTCAAACGTTAGCTCTCGGTGAGCCAGGACGAATGGCAATGAAATTTTTGAGATCGGACCACCCAGGTTGACGAAAAATGCCCTGAGGGCATTTGTCGGGATTTTGGGTTTCTGACCACATCCAGAGGCGAGTGAGGTGTCAAATGATAGCTCTCGGTGAGTCAAAACGAATGGCAATGAAATTTTTGAGATCGGACCACACACGATGAAGATTTTTAGCCTGAGGGCATTTCTCGGGATTTTGGGTTCCTGACCACCTCCAGAGGCGAGTGAGGTGTCAAATGAAAGCTCTCAGCGAGACAAAACGAATGGCACAAAAATTTTCAGACATTGGACCACACACGATGGAGATTTTTAGCCTGAGGGAATTTAGCCGTTTTTGGACGTTTGTGGTCGGGCGCGAAGCGCCCGACCTTCTCCCTTGGAATGTGAGGGAACTTAGAACATAGGTATATCAGTATTATACCCTTTAAAATCAATGCCGTTATCTAGACGGCCGAAGGCCGAGTTCTTTTCGCGTAGCGAATACCAAAACTGTTATTCATATTTACCCAATTAAAATTTATTGACCAACGAATTCAATCTAAACCACGAATATAGACTCCCGACAGCTAGCCGAGCTCTGCTCGGCTAGTATGTAAAATAAACAAAAAATATAAAATGTCGAAACTGTTGGATAACGGGGATACAAAGTTATAACTTTTGAACTTCATTCTTCTTGGATAACTTTTACTCTAACCCATACTATTTCTCTTTCTCTAGGAGTCTCAGAACCAATGTCGAAAAACAAAATATTGCCATACACCGACTAATTTTTATTGCATGAATCCCATATTGGTCTGTTTATTAAATATTGGGTATCCATTATTTCCACACACGCATTTCTTTCAAAATAAACCATTGAGTCATTGAAATAAAGCCATAGTTTAAACGTTTCGGCAGACATTTTATTGGTATGAAATTTTAATTGCCAAGCAACTGAGTTTAAATTATCACTTTGCTTCAATAATAACGTGGTATATTTTAAAAGAAGGAAAAATGCACATGTAAATGTTAAATGGGCCGTTTTCTCATTAACCAACTATGGCTGGAGAAAGGAGGAGTTGAAGCCACTAGAATCATTCCAAAAAGTTTTGTCATCGTCTCATGTAGTATCATTACTAGAAGGTGCGCTGCCGCCTTCATATCAGGCGCCGGTTATTGATACCACTCATCTTCGGCGATCACTGAGTATTTTAGTTTCTTTATCGAGAAGCATATTTTGATAAAATATCGTTACTTAATGTTAAGAAATTATTCTAAGTAATTTTCTGATACTTATTAGAAAATTAGTTTATACAGGCGAGCCTCACTTAAGTTCGCACTTTGGGCTGGTCCCGAGGGTGCGAACTTAAATGAGGTTCGACTGTATAAAATGTCATACTATAACAATTTTATTAAAAATTTTCATGCACACTAATTTTTATTACTCGCATAATGCAATCGGTAAACACTGGGTTTACGGCATTTCTAGAAAGTTCCTTTTTTAACCCTAAGCGACTGAGTCACTGAAATAAGCTTTTAGTTAAAAAACATCGACAGAAACTTTTTACGTCATAACCGAATGCAATTTAACCAATTTTGTGCAAACCCCCACAAAACGAATGGAAAACGAACGAATATGGCGCCGAAAACCGGGACAACGCTCCCGAAAATACCTCAGCTCACAGGTGCGCAAATTAATATGGACCGCTAACGTTTTGGCCAAAATAAACCT
Source organism: Ditylenchus destructor (assembly GCA_022814885.1). Taxonomy (NCBI): domain Eukaryota; kingdom Metazoa; phylum Nematoda; class Chromadorea; order Rhabditida; family Anguinidae; genus Ditylenchus; species Ditylenchus destructor. Next base: position 642,550 of record JAKKPZ010000022.1, on the reverse strand, counting down.
TTGCCCACAATAAATATATATTTGCTTTTGTTTCTATTTTGGATTTGTTTGGCCCGGGACTGTTGATAGAGCCATGATTGAGATTATTTCTCTGATACATTTCTATCGTACAGGAATTTTTTAGCTATAATTTTTGTCTAATACTGTTTTTTGTTAAATTACACTTTTCTCGGTTATGAATCATCCGTCAAGTTTGTCATCACAGCGCTTTTTAAACTTGCTGCCAATCCGAATTTCTTAACGTTAGGATGGAAAACGTCCGGAATGTTCTTTTCTAAAAGATTCCGAGGAGAGCTTCTATATTCAGCCAAATGCCCGTTCCCTGAGGATAAATAGTGCCGGGACTCTTGCCTGTACAGAGAAAGAAATTTCAGGAAGACATTCAGAAATTTCTTAAGGATGTACAATGTTTCCAACAATTTTTTGAATTTTTGCCACGTGAAAAGACGCGAAAAAACTCCAGATATTTCTGCTATCGCAGTACTACTCAGCTTAAAACAAGATATTAGGTCAATTTTCGGATTGTATTGAAAAAATGTGCTGATCCAAATTTTCCGTTTTGTTATCCAAAAATTCCCCATTCAAATTGTTTTTCAAATTGTAATTAATTATTAGCTGTCAAGTTGGACGATACGGATTGAATGATAAATATATTTTAGGCTTCCGAATCTATAATATGAATATTGGCATATGGACACGCATTCTAATAACTCTTCAAGTCATTACGTTCTTTGTGACTCAGACTCGAGGTAGTTTTATTTCATTTGGAAATTTTAATTTTACCAGAGCACCTTTTTTTACCAGGGTACCTCTAGGAGTTTCAGCAAATTTCACCTGGGCGTTAAAAGTGTAGGCCGTTCACCTCCACTAATGTTTTACACCCAATTAACATTTTTAGCCACTTTTTCTGGAACATTCTAGAAGAATGAGTAATTGAGTAAAAACGATATGGGGTTTTTCAGTGAGTCATAACAAACAAGGAGGCGAATAGTTAACTCCATTTTCACAAAGGAAAATTGAAGAGTTTAAATGAATGCGTATTTCCATTCGAATATTCTAGAAGAAAAGGACGCTTCTTCCCATACTACGCGTAATGTACATTCAAATTGCCGCCTCTTTATTTGAAATGGGCATTGTTATATCGACTTAACTATTCGCCTCCTTGTTTGTTATGGCTAATATGCCCTTTTTGCACACTCCGAAATGAATTTTCGGCCTACATTTTCGGCCTACATTTTCGATCAACCGTATTTTATAAAACATAATAATTTTTGCAGCCGGATCATTAGCGACGAATCAGCCACTCGGAAAAAATGCAAGAAATGACGCCATAAGGAAAAGGGATGAGGCCGAGGCTATGATCGCAAAACTCGACGCAGACCTCCCGGAAGTCTTAAAGCTTGAAGGGGAAGTTGCGCAAAGTTTCAAGGAGGCTGAAGAAGCGTTTAACAAAGCAAATGCTGCGTTTACTGCGGTCGGATCAAAAGCCGGAAGTGAGGAGGAAAGGGCGAAAAACGACGCACAAAAATTGAGAGACGAGGCTAAGAGTGAGTAGACATTTATTTTTTACCTTTATTGGGTTCCGTAGCATGGTTATCAGATGCTTTTCATATATAATTCAAGATTTTAGAAGCAAACGATCTCGTCAATGGCAATACTCCCGGTAGCCGAGGTGGCCTCGTCAAAACCTGCGAAGACGCCAAAAACACCGCTGATAAGCAAAAGCAGGATGGTGCAAATACTCCTCTGGCGACGGCCTTTCAGGCAACTGAAACAGCTCTAGTCAACCTTTTGATGGAAGCAGATGACACAAAAGCCGATGCACTATTGGCAGATGTCCAGGCTAAAGCAAGCGCTGTCGGCACAATATACACCACCGTACAGACTCAGAAAACGACCTTGGACAACGCCTTGGGTACGATCAAGGCTCAGGCTATTGTTGCGAGGCGGGCTGCAGATAAAGCTCAAAGGTGATACTATATTTCCTGTAATAGAGGCCTTGGTTTCAGTAGAAGTCGGTTTGGAAGGTACATTGGAAAATAACCAACCCTTTTTGAAAGGGTTTCCCATAGCAAATCGAGAACGCTTATCGTTTCTGACAGACAATATTCCACTGCTTTTTCCCGTAAATCATTGCTATATGTGCAATGAAGATACAAGGAAAATATGCACAGCTATCGGCTACTACTATGCAAAATACTTCGCTTGGACATGTAATTAAAATTTATATGTGCTGCGTAGTTTTTAGTTGGTCTATTTTATTTTGAACGCTGTTACTAAAAACCAAAAACTGAGCCTAAACATTACTACAACGAAAAGTTGGGAAATAATAAATAAAATTATTTCTTTTATTTTTTGCTCTGCATCTCCATTACATATCCAGAATTTCTGAATGTCTTCTCTTTTCTGAAACCTATTCGATTGCTTTCTTTCCGAAATAATTGCTTGATATGTAATACAGACATTAAAAATATTCACCACAATAGAGGATCCGGTTACTGGTTTTGGACGATCACATGGTTATTTGATTGACAAAAACAAGTACTTAAAATTTATGTAGGGTGGGTCATTTTTGTTTTAGTAATAATTTTGCTTTTAGTTTTAGCTATCAAAGTAAATTTGGGTAATCAAAAAACTACCCAACACCTATAAATTTTAAGTGCATGACACTTTGCTCGATGACGATCGAAATAATAGTAACCGATAGCTGTACTTATTTTTCTTGTCTTCATTGCAGACATAGCCACGATTTATAGCACAAAGCAATGGAATAGAATTCCATTCCCGGATAGAGAGAACGTTCGGATATGTAGTGAAAATGTAGAAAGCTAAAGAAGACAGATATTTCAAGAGCGGTGAGGATTTCGCGATACAAATTTTGTTTGTTTTATTATTTTTTCTAACTTTTCTTTTGTTCTCTGCATTTCCATTACAAACCTCCAATTTATAAATGCCTTCTCTTTTCTGAAACCTATTCGATTGCTTTCGCTCATAAATTATTGCTATATCTGCAATGGAGATACTAGAAAAATATTCACAGCTGTCTGCTATTACTATTTCTATAGACGGGAGAAATTGCATGTTCTTAAAACTAAAGTGCTGGGTAATTTTTTGGTTTTCGTTCTGCAATGTGAAAATTTTTTATTCATGTGTACATAGAAGAAGCGTCTGCTTAGTAAGCTTTTACAAAATCATCAAAATAGTTTGCGATATCGCAGGAAGACAAAACAAAAAAACTACCCAACACATATAAATTTTAATTTTGTGGACAATCTACTGCCTTCAATCGATGTTAAATTTCCTTGTAACTTCATTGATGGTACAGCAATGATTTATGAGAGAAATCAGTTGAATAGGTTTCCGAACAGGGAAGACATTGATAAATAGCAAGGAAAACAGTTTAAGAGCGGTCATATCTTCATTGCTTTCGGATACAAATTTTGTCACACTTTGTTTTCCACATTTTCTCATCTTTTCTTCTGCTCCCTATATTTCCATTATTCTCTATTAAGAAACCTATCCGATTGCTTTCTCTCAGAAATCACCGCTATGTCCAAAAATGATATCAAAAAATGAGAACGATTCATATCTGTCGTCTTCAATCGGACCTTCCTGAAGAAAGTGTACTTAAAATTATGAGTGCTGGGTAGTTTTTGGGTTTCCGTTTTGCAAAGTAGCAATGAACTTTTGGAGAATGCAGAGATATTTTAATAAACTGGCCAAAAATGGGGTAAAAGAGCATTTTTATTTCCAGGCAGCTTTGGATATGGTGTGTGGAGAAATCTGGCAGACAAAGAGAGTATGAAGTGAGATAGTGTGGAAATAACCAACTCCATAAAATAGAGTTCAAATATGAGTTCAAACTTGACTAAAATAGCTAAAAAGTGCCAGCTGGCAATACTAATTTTTCAATTAATATAAATTCTGAACAACCAAATAACAAATTTCAGCTACACTCCCGAAGGACGCCTACGAGCCTCTCAAGTTGCGCAACAGGTCATTGATCAAGACATTGCGGAGAGACAAGCTGAAAGGGAAGAGAAGAGAATGGAAGAAATAAAAAGACTGCAGCAGTTGAGAGATCTTCAAGAGGCTGAACAAGGAGAGCCGGAAATGGAGCCAGGTGCACTTGAAGAACCTGGAATGATCGAAGGCATGGGCGAAGTTCAGCCTGGGCAGATTGTCCAAGCAGACTCGGTTGGAGACACCGGCGGTCATAATATTGCGAATTTCAGGGACGAAGTATATACACATCCAGGTATACTTTTTTGGATCATTCAGGTAAATTTTTAGGATAGACATAGGGAAATGTCTTCCGGGAATATTTTCCTGGATATTACAAAAACGAGATTTCAAAAATTTGAAAACAGAATTTTCCTAGATTTTATAAAAAATCCAATTTGTTCTCCTGATTTTTTACACCAGTCTTTTTAGCCGCTGGCGATACAGACGTGAACTGTTTGAATCATTTGGATCAATGCAATGATCCAGCAATTGCATCCGGGTGCGCTGGGACATGTGGTAGGGAAGGTAAGACAAATGAATGTGAAAAAAGTTATAGTCATACAATTTCCGTTTTTCAGCTAACGGCCAAGACCATGGCCAGAATTGTCCGGATATGAAAGACTTGTGCACCGAGACCCATTACAACGACCTAATGACCGTTTATTGTAAAGGCACTTGTATCACTGGCGCCCAAAAATAAATTGATACTGTTTAAAATGTCTCATATATGCCTTTTCTTATCTATCAGCATTGGACCGACTTGCACTTTAATCCATGAAGGTCCAGGGAATAATTGCAAAGTTGTAATCGGATATGAAATTTGGTAGCCAAGGGTGTTGTCAACAGACATAAGACATTTTGGAATGTTTTCAGACTTTCAACTAAAATAATCTGGAATATTCTCCAACGTCCTAGAATCCTGCGGACAATCCACCAAAAGGGATTTTTATACGCATTTTCACCAAAAAGCACGTTAAAGGAGTAATGAACTACCTATAATTCAAGTTCTGGCTATTTTTACGCGGGCAAGTATGATACTATTTAAGAAAAAGTTTCATGCTCAATGATCATTTAACTTTGAGGAATTTAACTTAAGAAGTACGCGGATTCAGAAAAAAATACGTTTTATCACAGAATTGCGACATTTCGCTATAAAATTTATATTAGCTGCTTTTGCGCAATGTGTCCATTTTTGGAATCTTCTTTCAGCTCGTATATAGTTTGACAAGAAACCAAAGTTCACTTTCAGAGTAAAGCTTAGAAACCATTTACTTCGTCTAAACTCATTTCTCCACTTTATTTACTTTAGAACACTTTCGATCTCTTTTCCAGACAGAAATGTGGAAAGCCAAAAATGGTCATTTATATGGCGCCGTCTGGCTAAAACCATCAGAAAAACGGCGCCAAAGTAAATTAAATAAATTGTAGGATGCTTTTGAGGAGATAACTAATGGCAAATAAATTAAGAGCATTGCTGAGCATTCATTAATTAACGGAGACTATAAAAAGTTTCAGACTAGTTTTCTTGGTTCATTATACATTTTGAGAAGTATGAAGCTCGGCCCCGTGTTTTTACCCAAGAATAAGACTGAATCTTTCGAGTTCAGCCCAAGGCTTCCCGAATTTCACTGTACTGCTTGGATGGATGCTGCTTCTTACCCCTGTTCAAAATCACGAAAAAGTAAGACGTTAAAGTAAGACAATCGTGTCCTCAGGGGCCTCCTCAGGATCGGAATCCATCTCAGCAATACAGAAATGAGACTCGAGAAACCTCGTTAAAGCTCGCAAGGCCCATTCCATCGACATTCCTTTTTAGTGCAATCATGTCCACGTAACTCTTCTAGTTATTTATTTTTCTGCCATTTGTTTACTGCTGTGATTAATAATTATTTAATAGATACTACCTCTACATACTAAAACTTATTTGCCGATTGTTTACCAACTACCTCAAGAATGATATTTACTGGAATGTTCACAACGCTACACTTAACAATATTCTTTGCTTCCGTCAGCGACATATATGGTAATTTTTTACTGTACCCTATCTTTACTGATAGGTGTCCTGAATATTATATACTCGCTAATTATATACCAAATCTACTTTATCCTCAGGCGATTTCGTTTCTGAGCACCTTAAATCCACAGTTTTACTGACGCGAGCCACTGAAGATGAAGCCAAGACCAAAGGCATCAAAACCGAAGCCGACAACATTGTCGCTGAGATCGGAAAGTTGAAAACCGCGGTCGATGCAGACCAAAAAATTGTGGATGCAGACGAGAAAGCTGTCGTCGCTCTTCACACAGCCGATCCGAGCTACGCGAACATGCTGGCCAAAGATGAGGCCAACTACGCCAAAAAAAGAGCCGACGCAGCAGTCGCCGCTTTCACAACGGCAACCACGGGAATTGTTGCGAAGGCGGCTGCGGCACAAGGGAAGATAGCTACGGCGGTGACAAACGCGGGAACAAATTTGGGTGTGTGGTTTTCTCTTTTTAGAAGTTTTTTAATTATCGCATTTGAATTACCGGCAAATTATGCAAATTTTGTCATGCTAAGACAGTTTTCCAAAAAGAGTAAAAAAGTGAAACGCTGGTCACGAATCTGAAGTGGGTTTCAGGGCCGGTACACTGACACGATCCTGAGTCTGAACATCGACCTGGCCGGCCTGAGAAAAGAAACACAAAGGAAATGGAGAGAGTGAGACTGAACCTGAGATCAGGATCATGCCAGGGTATTGATCAAATTTTTCCCTTCTTTTACATTTACAGAAAAAAAATTCAAGATTTCAAAAAAAATTGAGTTGTGATGTTCAAGATCAGGATCAGTCTGATTCTCTCCATTTCCCTTGTATTTCTTTCTTCTCTGACAATGATCCTAATCCTAGTACCAGGATCATTGTCAGGGTACCTGCCCAGAATTCATTCACACGTGGTCGTGGTATTTTCACCAAGTTACATATGCGGTGTAGTCGCGGGCCCAGTTGTTCGGCATACCGTAGGCTTACTATTTCTCAAATTATAGGCACAACGAAGACGAAGGATACTGCTTGTCAAGCAGACAACAATGAAAAGACAGTAGCGACGACTTGCGCAGCCACTCTAGTGGACGCGGATAAAGTTCAAGTGAATCTGAGAGAAGCGGAGATTGAGTTGTATGAAGTCAAGAACCAATTAACCTTGGCAAAGAATTACATGCGCAAAGCGGACGATGCCACACCTGTTGGAAGGGCGGCAGCAGACAGAGTGGCCGAGCAGGTCATTCAGCAGGAAGCGGATGAGGCTAGAGCTCGGTATCAGGCGCAGGTAAGAGTTAGTGAAAGTCTCATAGTTTAAAATTTTTGCACAAAATCGAAATTTCGTAAATTGGATAAAATTTATGAAAGATTACTATAAAAATATGTGGAAATGTAAATAATTATAATATGTGTCTAAAATTGCAGGAAATAGATCTTAACACCGAATTTATTTAGATTTTAAAATTCGAAAAATTCACATCGATACTGTAAGCATGCATACTTCTAGTATCATGGCTATGCCCATATAGAGAATGCAATGGTGAAGCATTTGAAAGCATTGAAAGCAAAATTTGTGTCATTTTAGGAAAAATTTTGCTAGCGCTCGAAAAAATGTTTGGGTAAAAAAGAAGCTTATAGAGGTTCATGGAGATGCAACATAAAGCAATGATTCAAAGGCAAATGGACCAGGTTTTTCAAATTTTTTAAATTAAAATTTTTCAAATTAAAATTATGATAATTGGATAAAATGTGTGAAAAATTACTATTTAAATAGGTGAAAATGCCAAAAATTATAATATGCTTCCAAAATTGCAGAAAATAAATTGTAAACCAAAAACTCTAATTTTGCATACGCTAATATTTTTGGCGTGGTAGTATCATGGCTATGCCCATAGATCGAGAGGGGAATGTTGAGAGCGAATTCGAATCGAAATTTGTGTCATTTTGGAGTAATTTTTCAAACTCGCGCCTATTTTTAGGGGAAAGTGTAATATAACTTTGGGTAAAAAAGAAGCTTATAGAGGTTCATGGAGATGCAACAAAGAGCAATGAATCAAAGGCAAATGGACCAGCCCCAGCACTGGGATACGGCCGGAGACACAGGCGGTTACAATATTGCTCATTTCCATGACGAAATCTACGACTATCCAGGTGAGAAATTTATAAACATTTTAGAAAGTGAATATTAAAAATTTTTAGATTCTAACCAAAAATTGATTCCGTCTAAAAATGTCAATTTTGATCCTTCTTTTGATCCCGGCTTAAGGATCAGATAAGAACCATTACAGTATGTCCCACACAGTATATGGCCCACACACAGTGGTGCCGATGCACTTTGTCACTTAAGCTTGATCTTAAGTACCCAAAGTTTGCCATCCTCCAAGTAGCCGGATATCCTTAAAATGGCTTACAAAGACCAAAACATAGTATAACAATAAATTCACTGCTATTTTCATCGGCAAAGCGTTTGTATATAAAAATTACAGTTACTCAGAAATTCCTTAGATTTTTCCTTCAATTCATTCAATTTTTGATAGCTTGACTTTTAAAATTTAGCCCGAGGAGACGCTGATACTGACTGCTTAAATCATCTCGAACGATGTGGAGATCCAAGCTTTGCAGCTATGTGCTCTGGAACTTGTTCGCGACAAAGTGAGTTGAGGAAATGGTCTCATTAGAAAATTCTCCTGACGTCATTTCCCCCTCTCGGTATTTTCACGTCACGGTATTCATTTCATTCATTTGTTAATGGGAAATTACTATTATCCACTCTCAACCATTGTAACCGTTTGAATTGGCGGCTTTGGCGCGGTTGCGCCAAACCACTTCTGGAACATTCTAGAAGGGTGTGTAGTGGCTCTATCGAAAGCCCAGAGTCTCAGCATTAATTTAAGCCATTACACACCCTTCTAGAATGTTCCAGAAGTGGTTTGGCGAAACCGCGCCAAAGCCGCGAATTCAAACGGTTCAATGCTTGAGAGTGGATAATAGTACCTATGGGAAATATCCGCTGGGAATATTGAACGACAGAAATTATGTGGGGTTAATGTTATCAAGGGCATTACCTAGGATAAATTCCTGAGAGGAAATATTTAGGGGGTAATCGAGGGGAAATTTTTTCAGGGGAAGTACCCAGTTGTACCCAATTGTGTAGCGGTATCAGTGAACATAAAATTTTTTGTTTTTAGTCAACGGCGACGACCATGCCGATAATTGCTTCAATCTGCATGGCTTGTGTGACTTTCCGGCGTATCAGGATCTTATGACGGCTTATTGTCATGCCAGTTGTGGTTGAATCAAGTTTTGAAATTTTGGATTGAACTATTTGAGTTGTTGATTTGTCATCGATTGATGATTGTACTAATCTTGTATGATTAAACTAGATTGAAAATAAATTATATTTTAATTGGATCCTACGAGCTAACAGCAGCTAAGAACGTCACTTGGCCCCTTTAAATCCTATCGCAATTTTAGAGTAAATAACTTAAGCTTAGGCTTACACTTTAGTTAGACGCGCCTGAACCATCAGGTGCTAGGCAAGCCAGTCATGAATGGATCTTAGAAAATTTTTCAATGTTAAAAAGGAACACTTTGCGCGAAGAATTAAAACATTACTTTCATATAACCTCTTCTAATAAAAATTAGGTGTCAGCTGAATAATTGCAAACCCAATTACTTTCATAATAAACATTTTTCTCGTGAGAATTTCATTCCAAAAATTTCACCTCGTGAGAATTATTGTAGTATTCCTTGAGAAGTGAAGCGTAAAAGTCTTCCAGATGTTTGTGTCAAAGATTTGCTGAGGAGTAGTCTCTACTTTGTGAAAAGTTGCGAACCATTGTAATTTTTTAATCTAGATAGTTTTCAGAAAAGTAGCACGAGGTAATAAAAATAGGGTCTAGCTGCGGCTATGACTTTGGTCAGAAACTTTGATCAATGCAGAAAAAATTTCAGACTTCAGCGAAAAGATGGTTTCTGGGAAAAATATATATCTAGAACGTTTCAGAAGCATTAAATTCCCATACCTGACATATTAATAGGTGTCACGAGATAAATTAGGTGTCAGGTAAAAAGTGCAATTACGTTTCGATATACAAAATTTCCCACTACACCGTTTTTATTCGAGATTGAGAGACTGAAATCGTGTGAGAATTATTGTAGTACTCGGTGTGAAGTGAAGCGTAAAAGCCTTCTGGAAGATCGTTAAAATTGTGTCAAAGATTTGCTAAAGAGTAGTTTGTACTTTGAAAAGTTGCGAGCATTAGTTTTTGAAATTTGCTAAAATTTTGTACAAAACTCTGTTTCGCTTTGAATTAAAACGATGACGTTTATAGAAAAAAAAGTTCTATAGAAAATTTGCTCAAAAAATACCAATTTTAGCTTTCAGAAACGTCGTCCTGTTATGGGCAAGTCTGAATTAAGATAGCACAATCGTTTTGCCATTTCGTTCAAAATTGGCGCAAGTTTGAAAATTAGTTATTCATAACTCACGTTTCGCGTGAGTAAACACCAAATCGCAAATCGCAAACCCCTCTAGAATCGTATTCTAGAGGGGGTTTGCGATTTGCGATTTGGTGTTTGGTGTCCAAAAATTGCCAAAATGTTTAGTTTATTTTGTAAAAAACAGTTAGATGTCAGTGGAAAATTTTTTCAATGATTGGAAAACAATCAGTGGAAAAAATTGCATCCACCTGAATTTTTGAGCCGACACAAAATTTTTTAATGTACTTAAAACCGAAAATAATTTCCTTTCATTTCAAAATTCAATTAACTATGAGCCTTATATAGGCCTTGTGTTTTAGTCCCATTCCTTAGAGACCACACACTCCAGCCGTTTTATACAATTGAGTTATGTACTTTAATGTTCATTGTATTACCGTCCAATTGAAAAATGAATGATTTCTGTGAAGTCGATCAAAGTACTCCCATCCGGACAATCCAGTGCCCAATCCGGTACGGTGCCCATCAGAGTTGCCCGCAATCGGGATTTCCCAATCCGCAAAACGCAATCCGCAACGAAATTAAAATTGCGTAATCCGCAATCCGCAACGCCAAAATCCGCAATTCCCGCAATCCGCAAAACGCAATCCGCAATTTTTCAAATTTTTGGCATTTTGTCATTTTGGCGCCAAATTCTTTTTCAAATTTTTGTATTTCAAATTTTTTCGCAGCGTGGGCTCCCCGATGGGCTCGGCACCATTCTTAGGGGTGCTTAAAGATTGCGGATTGCGACAAAAACAGGCCCAATCCGCAAAACGCAATCCGCAACGCCAAAATTGCCGCAATCCGCAAAACGCAATCCGCAATTGCGGGCAACTCTGGTGCCCATGATTGGTTAATATGTCTCTCAGGATATCGAAAAAGTGTAGTCATCCTTCACTGTGAACTGTTCGTGAACACGGGGAATTGTTTGAGTGTCACTTACTCGGTGAGTTCCCAAGGTGTCATTTTTGTTCCGGCAAGCCATGAAATTTTTTTTTGGCTAACTTGAAAGACATGCTTCAAAAAGCTTAAGTTTTTGCCATAAAAAAACTGCCATGGAAAAAACTCAGAAGCGAATTTTTATAGCAAAAACTTAAGCTTTTTGGAGCATGTCTTTCAAAGTTGGCCAAAAAAAAATTCTTGGCTTACCGGAACAAAAATGACACCTTGGGAACTCACCGAGTTAAACCATTAGAATCGACACTCAATCGTTTCTTTTGTTTCAATTCTCGGAGAAACCACAGACATTTTTTTGGTAAACATAGCATTTTATATTGAACGTGATCTCAGTTTTCTCACGAATTCGAATTTTGACACCAGCTTTCGAGCAGCTTTTCATGGAAATGAATTGAATTCCCAGTCCCGATTGCTGGGATGGGAAAATTGTTGCGGTGAAATGTGTATTTGAACTTTTTATTGTTGCCGTTTATGTCTCAAACCGTGGAATAAGGCAAATGAAACTTTTCATTTGTTACTGTTGTATTATTACTTTAAATTTGTAGCTCGCTATATTGCAACAATCGTTATTGTTTATTGAAAAATGAGTGAGTTCGGGGCTGAATATCCAAATTATTTGGTAAGTTGGTTTGTCAAACTTTTAAAATTTTTATAATCTCACCGGCCGGATATCAAATTCCTGAGCTCACTTTTCCTACCTAACTAGTCGGAAAATAGTATGTAAAGCTGTCTATTTTTTAAAAAGTGCTTTTTTTGCACACAAAGGTATGTTTTTACATTTTTATGAAAAGTATCAATTTGGGCACAAAATAGGCGTGAATTCAAACTCAATTTGTCACATGATATGTTTTAATGTGAAAGAGGAAATAATAAAATAAGAAAAATTTTACGTCATCTTCTGTATAAATGATTTCAGTTCTATCAAACGTTCAAGGACAAAGGTCACGCGTTTGAGTTGTTCCTGGTTCTTGTACCAAATTACGTCTTTGCTCCTCTTTGTTGGGTATTCAATTCTGTACTTATATATATTACCTACAAGAACAAGTAAGAAAGACTTTTCCTAGAAACTTTTCCTGTAGGCTTTTCCGAACCATTCTTTGTTTGGAGTCCGAACGGTGTTTCATAAAACGTTTTTTCAGACATTTGCATGCATCAATAAACTTTCTATTGGCAATATTGGCATTGTGTGACTTCTGCTACAAACTGAACGACATTCCTTCGTTTGTCGTCATTACCAGCGGAAGGAATTTCATTCCACTCTTGACGTGCTTTTACTGCCAAGTCATTCCTCTCTATGGCTTACTTGGAGTTTTTCTCTTCACTGCCATAATTGCGTTGGATAGAACAATCCTTCTGCTGTTTCCATTGCGGTGGGCCATTTTTGGGTCTTTCACTTAAAATGGCTTAATTTTGAGGAAAAATTTATATTGGTTACAAAAGTTAGGAAAACGAATGCATCGTCATCCCAGAAAGAGATTTCGCACTTGACTTCGAATTCCCCTTTTCGAGGGTATTGGTCCGGTCTTATAGCTTTAGTGTGTACTGATTAGCTGTAGTAATTTTCAAATTTGGCCTAACCTAATCATTACGCCCTTAAGCTTGGGCCAATACCCCCGAAAAGGGGAATTCGAGGACAAGTGCGTAGACTCTCTCAGGGATACTGTCATTTCCAATTCAAGATTAATTAAAATTTAGGCACCGAAGACTAAACGTTAAGTGGTATACACTTTTCTATGCTTCTGCCAGCTTTCTATACATTACTTGGATCGTGAGCAAAGCTTATATGTTTGCGCGAGCACACTCGGATTGGCCCGTGGTGTGCACAATGGAAGACACTTTCTTGAACGAAGTCGGCGAATTTATAAGCTATCTCGGAATTCTTGAGCTAATCATAGCCGTTGTATTGTATATGATCATATTAGTGGGGTTCCAGTGTTGCGTTGGACAAAGTAAGTTTATGATTGTTGCATAGGTAACAGGTGAGAGATCATGGGGAAATGAGAGAATTGTTAGAGAATTAGAGAGGGTGTATGGAACATGAAGGAGTGAGTAGAAAAATGCGAGTGAGTATGGAAGCAAGAGAGAATATAAGGATTTGAGAGAGCGCTAGAGTATTAAAAAACTGAAGATTATAGAAAAAAAGCAAGAGACTGTAGAAAAGTGGGTAGTTTGAGAAAAAAAACTCAAGACTTTATTTCGTTACCTTTAAAGTCCGTTAAGACTTAAAAAAATCAAAGAATGTTCAGAAAAAGTCTGAAAGCTGGAATGTGTAAACATGAGAGAGTAGTCAGAGAAAAATTACCAGAACTCAGATGGGGATATACCCAAGGGATACTTCCGGGGTAATAGCCCGCGCTTAGAGTATACTGATCAGACTTAGGCTGAAGTGCTAGGATAATACCCCAAATGTATCCAACGCTTGGCAGGAGAGTAAATCCCTCTTGAAATCAGGTAATTTTCTGACTTTTTCTCTAACCACTCTCTTATGCGCACTCTCTCAATAAAGGCTAAATCAAGAACAGCTTCAGGCTATAATGGGCAAGACCGTCGTCTGCTGAAATCATTATCCGTGATTTTCTTTATCATAATTTTTGTGTACGCTCTAAATATTATTGTCCGATTGGTATTACCGGTATTTCACCTGGACCCCATCACATACCGACTCACCACCATAATTCTCGGCTTACCTATCAATATCGACGTGACCGCCGGTCCGGTTGTACTCTACATCTTCAGGTAAGCACAGACAGATTTCCCTAAAAATTTATCGCAAATCATATGACCAATTTTCAGCACTGAGTATCGACGTGCTATCCAAGATTTTTGCAGCGATGTCCTTGCAAAGATCAGAGGCCAAAAGAGAACGATACAAGTGCAGAGCTCTCTCGTCCTGCAAAATCCTTTCATGCAGACACAAACTGCGGTCTAAAGTGCAAATGAAATATCAATGAGATACAAATAAAAATTTTACAAAAAATAAATCTCTTTAACCAAAACAAAATACAAGACAACAATTTTTACATCAACGGAAATTTTATTCGAGGACAATCTCGTCGTTGTCCTCCGGTACGCCTTTTTTGTCCTTTTTATTTCGCTTCGCGGATTTTGAATTTATTTCGATCACTTCTTCGGACTCGCGCAACTTTCGCGCATTTTTGACCTTCTTTTGTGGTGAATTTGGCGAAGAAATATGGAGAAGGATCGGCCTCTGGTTTTCCATCCATCGATTCGTCTTTCCGCTGACCGCGACGTAGCTGATGATTGCGTAGGGCGTGAAGTGGAAGTCTTCCTGAAATATCGATTTAGTAGTTCAATTTTTAAAATAATTTGCTTTTTGAAAAAGTCCTAAAGGCTCTTTAAAAAACCTTCTCAAAATCCTTTACAATGATTTCTAAAAACTTCTTTTTTAATTTGTAGGAATTCCACAGGAAAATGAGTCCTTGGATTTGTTAGAAAGGGAAAATTTCTAAAAAACATTCAAAAGGTTCAACCGCTAGGAATAGGGTATCTATCATATATTATACCATTGATGCTATGTCTCCTACTCCTAAAGTATTTATCGAGTAAACCACAAGAGAAAACACAACGAGAAAATCCACATTGAAACAATTTTTTCGAAGAAGGTTCCGAGAGTTGATAGCTAGTAGGCTCCAATTCACTACGAAAATTTTGAACCTGTAAATAACTTTCGAGCAGCAATCTCGCGATAATTTCCTCCGCCATATTTTGATCCACATCCGTCGCCTTCTTCAGGAACAACTCGGCCAGTTTATTTCCAGTGATTCGACCTTGCTCGGATGCTGATTTCTGAAAAGTAGTAAATTTACACATTAACGAAAGGGTGAGGCTAATAAAGGTAAAGTAAGGTAACCTGTTGTTCAATAATCTCGCATATTTGGAGCAAATGCTTCGACACATCCACCGCTTCGCCGCTCTCCTTTGCACTTCCAACACAAAAATCGCACATTTGATTGCACCAAGTATCGTCCCAACTTTCGTCGAAATGACTCGAGATACACACTCGGCGGCATTGCGTCGGCTGAAATCAAAGTTTCGTTAGAAAGCATTGGATCCGGGAAAATAAAGACTAAAAACATTGAAATCAAAAATTTTTAAATTGAAAGATAGAACAAAATTATTTTTATCCGTGTCCGTGATTGGCAAAGGTATTGCGAGATTATTTTTTATAGATCATCTTTTATAGTACAGAATGATGGTCTGTATTTGTTAAAATGATGTTACTTTATCAAAGAGTTGGAAAACTATTAGTTTGTGAGAAAATTCTTTGCCATTTTGTTTGCAGGTTTATCGGATGTTTGGTTTACTCACTGATATGTAAGTAGGAAAGAAAGACCATTTGGACTACGGATTCCTCAAAATAATCTATGAACTACCTAGTGCGATGCATCGTAAACCAAACTTACAAATTGACAAACGCAATAAATTTTCCGGAACACCAACAGTTCATTGCTTTTATATGGTTTTAACAAGACCCAAGCTGGCTCTCGAGTACAGACTGCAGTATATTGGTCTAAACTATCAAAAATGTCGTGCTTGAAACGCATTTTGAATTTGCGTTAAAATACCCGGCTCAAATTTTATACTCTCTGAACAATTCCTACTCTGATTGTGTACCACAATATTTCCGTACCTTGACAGCATAGGTGAGCATTGAATACAGGTTCGACACGCCAGTCTTTTCCGCGCAGACCATCGTGCTTTGCCGGAACACATCCGCCAACTTGTAATAAAGAATGCACTTTGCCGGCTTTCCATCGCGTCCAGCTCGACCACTTTCCTACAATAAAAATTATTATAATAAAAAATGAATGAAAAACGCTTTGGATGCCTGATAATAATTCTCCATCGACTTGGCCAATGAGTGATGAATCACGAAGCGAACGTCCGGTTTGTCAATACCCATTCCTAAGCAAGATTCAATCAATAAGGAATATATAGTATAGAAAAAAAATTTTTGAATTTTAGAATGTTTTAATTAAGATCAAGTTTATAGCTTTATAAATAAGTAACTTTCTCAACTAAAATATTCAAAGAAATCAATTTAACTTGAAAAATACTTAAAGTTTAATACCAAGTAAAAAATTAAAGGGTATTACCGAATGCCACAGTAGCGACTATGACAGTACATTCTCCAGAAAGCCATTTTTCGTGCACTTTCCGACGTTGGTCCGCTTCCAAATACGCGTGATAATAGGCAGCTTTGATACCATTCTTCCTGAAATTTATTAATATTAAAATGCCTAATCACTCAAAATATGGGACAAACTCATTTCACACTTCTCGAGACCACACATAATGTTTACTATACCCACCGGTCATTAAATGTTTTCGTGCTCATCAAACAATCTCTAAACAAACCTCAAATCTTGGGCCACTTCCTCGCACTCTTTCCTCGAGAAACAGTAAATAATCCCGCTTTCTTTCGCGAATTCCTGACGGATGACACGCGCCAACTCTTCCAAAGTTTCCTTCTGCCCTGCGGGCTTGGGCCTGACTTCGTAGAACAGATTTGGCCGGTTAAAACTGGCTCTCAGCGTGGTAGCACCTGAAAAGGTACGAAACTTAAGATATTTGCACATTTTGAGAAAGTTATATTAAGAGTGCACCTTGAATTCCGATAGTGGCTTTCACGTCCTCGAGCACATTGGCGGTAGCGGTGGCAGTTAGCCCGAGAATCGGCACTCCTTTGAATTGCCTCTTGAGAATGTTTAGAAACTTGTAATCTGGCCGGAAGTCGTGGCCCCACTGAGAAACACAGTGAATCTCATCGATTGCTATCAACTGAAAATGTTATTATAATCCGTTATAATACAAGAAATGATGAAGTAATTGTTTATAATCAACGTCTGAATTTACTATCACCTGTTGTTTACAATACATTACAACAATATTAACAGTTTAAATTATTCATATTACTTAATAATGTTAATAATACGGCTCTCACTATTAATTAAACTGTACTAATTCCACTAAGCAATGGACTTTTTCTCTGAGTTTCCTTCGTTTTCAACTTTTAACTGTAAATTATAAACAAGAAGAAACACTGACGTTCAATGTTTGGGTAAATTTTCTTATGATTGTCTTAATGACAGTTTTTAGTTTTTCAATGGTCACTACGCAAACCCTCAAAGCGTAAGAAAATGCTTAGTACCTCTTTCTCAGGTAAGAATTAACCTTTAAGAACATTCTAGAAATATCTGGAATATATTATGAGGAAAACCTGACTGAGATAGATATCAATAACTTTGGCAGGTGTACGTCAAAGTGACGTCAAAAGACATTATCAATTTTACCTTCAAAATCTTCATCTCCGCGCACTTTTCCAGCTTGTTCATTATCCGCTTGCTTTTGGCCAATTTCTCTGGAGTGACATAGAGGATCCTCAAAGACGATTTTGGGTCCGTCAGAGCGTCGTGAATCGATTTCACCTAAACTGGGACATAAGCACTCGATATTTACCTTATTAACCAAACTTACCTCTTCCTTTGTGCTGTTCTGGTTCAAGGTTACGGCGTGAACTCCCAATTTTTCCAGATGAATTATTTGATCTTCGATCAGTGAAAGCAGCGGCGACACGACCAATGTTATACCTGAAATTTTGAATAAGTTTTTGGACAATACGTCGGCTTAAGAGGTAAACTTAAGTTTGGAGCAATAGCTCGAGAATAAGAACAAATAAGATATGTGCTTTCAAACTTAAGGACTTAAGAGTGGTCCTACGCTTAAGTTTTTAGCTTTATATCGACTCAAGCGTAGGCTTATGACTTGTCTCTAATCTTCTTTCTACCCACTCAACTTTGACATAAGCTTGAAACTGAAGAATATTCTTAAGCATATATCCTAAGACTTTGCTTATAGGTAAGTTTAGATCGTAAGATTAAGCTAAATCTCAAGATCTAAGCTTAAGATTACCCCTTGAAATTATGCTAAATCCCAAAATAGTACTAAACTCCGCCCAAAATTTTGAACTCAGATTCTAAAATCTGAGCTAGTATTGAGCCGTCACACAAGCGTAAGCAAAACAAGCAAGTTTTGGCCAAAATATAACGGTCCCAGAATCAAAATTTCGTTCGATTGTCAATTTTCACAATCAAAAAAAATCCAAACCTTTACTGAAAACCGCCGGCAACTGATAGCATAAACTTTTTCCGCCACCGGTGCTCATTATCAACAAACAGTCCAATCCGCTCAAGACAATGTTCATCGCAGAGAGTTGCAGCGGCCGGTATTCGGTCAGTCCAAAGGTGTGTCGAAGGGCATTTCGAAGGCCATCGCTCCAGGGATGTTTCTCGGATTCCCATTCTGATGTGTCTTGGAAGGTGTCTTGGCAGGTGTTCAGTTGGCGCTCGAGCTGAAAATGAGGGAAGTCAGGTAAAGTATTAATATCAAGGTGAAATTAATTGGTAAGAAGAATTAATTAAAGAATCTTCTAGAATACTAATATCTTACTTTAGTGCAAAATTTTTATGCAAAATGGAAATTTGGACAGTTATGCAAACAATTTTACGTGGAAAAGTAGTGATTATTTTGGTAAAATTAGAAAATTAGTGATTTTATGCAAAAACATGTTTTTCTAACTTTACGTAAAATTTTATTCAATTTCCCAAAAAAAAATTCCGAAATCAAACTTGGAGTAGTCTTAAATATTATTAAACATAAAAGACACTTACATTATTTTTCTTCGAGAGCAGGCTCGACTTCTGCTGCTTGAGCAGACCAATCTGCTGGTTGATTTGATCCAAATCCCGATTCACGTCCTCGAGCTCATCCGAAATAGCCTTCAATTTGTGGACATCCATTCGTCCGATTTTGTTTGAAGACTGAAGAAATGGATGCCAAATAATTTCCTTCCAATGCTTTTTAAGGGCCATTCAAAATCGGCAACGGAAACTTTAGCTGTGGGACGAAGTAATTCAAAGGGAAATTTAACAGACGAATGGATTCGTTGTCAAATGACAGTCCGCAGCATTGGACTTGGATTTGAATTGCGATATTGGGACTATAGTTTAAGGTGCGCAGGAGGAGGAATTATTAAAAAAAATTTCTTTTTCAAGAAATCACGTTTTTTAAGTTTTTTATGCTTTGAATCCGAAAAAGGTTAGTTTTTAGCCAGTTTTGCCTCATTTAAAGCTTCAAGTTAGCACAATTTTTTGTGATTCGCGCAAAGTTGGATCAAAATGATGCTGTAAGTGATGAGAATGGCGAAAAACCGTCAGCTCTAATAACTAACAATTTTTATAGGACTTGGGGCGTTAAAAAATCCAAAAAATGAGAAATTAAATTGGACACAAGTTTATGAAACGGATAAAATTATGAAAAGTATAAAAAATTGACAGAAAAAATTGACAGGGTGCTGCGATGTCTAAAGGGGACTTGTAATGAATGCGATTCAAATAAAAACGGAAATGATACATATGCCGCCTAACATAACGGAAAATTCCAGTTGAATAACGGAAATGAATGGGAAAATGATTCAATACAAAACGAATGTAAACGTACATGAAACAATAAAATTCTCGTAGACTGCCGAGAACATTGCTCATCATTTTCCAAAAAAAGATGAATGTCCAAGTTGGGGCGTGCTTACAAAGTTTGTTGTTACGTTCTCAACGGATGTAATCCAGTTATGATAAAAGAGCATATTAGGTCACTTGAATGTTGCAATATCAGAGAAGAAAATAAGAAAAGTATAATAATAAGAATAGTATAAAGCAGGTTGCGGAATAGTTTGTGTTAGCGTTCAAATTAGCGGTAGTTTGGCATTATATGGTTTCCATATTGGATGTAGGCTACCGTATTCCCTGTTGTATAGCCCCATGGGGCTAAATTATTCGACCCCCTCTCTAGACTGGGGCTAAATTAGAGGGTGGGGGTAAATTAAAGGGTGGGGCTAAATTATTCAATATGCTCGCCGGCGCCCATAGGGCGCCGGCGAACGAAAAATTTTGGAATTTTTTTGGCAAAATGCTAAAATTTTGCATGAAATTGGCACAGATTTCAGAAAATTTTCCAATGTCTGGTAATCCTTTCCTTTGTATTGCAGACATCATTTAAACAATACACCATTGTTTCAGTTCATTTAAATGATTTTATTTTAATTTGATTTTTGCTTCATGTTTTTAAGTTCTTTATCTTATGCTATGTCTACGCAAGTGGGGGAAAGGGGGAGGGGATTTTGTATTTTTCTATCGCTTTTACTGCACAAAAATACTCTCTCATTCCCCCGGCCAATCCCCCGGCGGATTCGCTTTGTGTAATGGTGAAAAATCAAATCGATTTGATTTTCTAGAACAAAGGAGTTTGTTTTGGAATAACAAAAATGAAATTGTCTTCTCTGTACAGAGCATTTTCGCACAGACATCAAATTTTGGTTGTGTATGCCATTGTGTATGTCGACAAAGACATGTTTTATGTCTGCTTCACAACGCTTTTTCTTCGGGGGATTGGACGAGAGAGTACAGCGCTGTGATTAAACTATAAGAAATATACAAAATCCCCCGGGGGAATCCCCACGTGCGTAGACCTAGTGTTATTTAGAGTAAATTTGCGTATTGTTATTTATATTCCAGTTTTTATTAGTTTCAGATTAGGAAATGAATCAATTCGAAGGTCTTTTCGATGATGAAGAATGGCTCAACCAAAACATGGATCTCGGTCTGATGGAAGTCGACACTGAGGATAGCACCGATTCGGAAGCGCAAATCGGATCAAACGGAAAGAAGCGCAATTCATACACAATTGACTACAAGCTTGAAGCTATCCAAGCGCTCGAGATCTACTCCGCAAAGCGCGTGGCAGTGAAGTCCAACTCCTCATTCAGGAAGAACTGGACGAAGAAGAGGATTATAACAATGGATATGAAAGTAATGCAGAAATTGAATAGGTGTCCCCGTAATTGTATTGCATTTATTGTTTGAGCTTTAATAAAATTTTGTAATATTTAGCTTTAAATGCGCTGAAATAATACTCTATGAACACATAAACCTATAAAAATGCGAAAAAATTAAAATTTTGGAACGTTTTCATACAAAAACAGCCCATTTTTGGGGGTGGGGCTAAATTAAAGGGTGGGGCTAAATTAGAGGGTGGGGCTAAATTATTCAACCCCCCCTCTAGACTGGGGCTAAATTAGAGGGTGGGGGTAAATTAAAGCATGGGGCAAAAAAACAGGGAATACGGTATTTTTAATTGTTTCACAGACAAGTATTATAGTCATTCATTGAGAAATTCAAGAAAGAAAGCAGAAAACGAGAAATAGAATGGAAATCGTTGTGGTAGGTAGTTGACAGACAACAGAGATGCGTGTCTCCGATTCGTTCAGCCATTTTAGTGATTTCCAAGTTTCACAACGACCGGCTATTTTGCGGAAATTTGGGACAATGTGTAAAATATTTTTTTGTATTAATTTTACTTTTTGTTACTAGTGAACAAAACTATTTTTGGAGAGTACGAAAGAGTGATGTAAAAGTTAAATGATTATCTAACCGTTTCGACCATTACCCTAGACGGTTAGAACTATTTTAATACTACGTAGGTTTGGTCTCATCAGTAGATGCCTACGCAGATTAACAAGTTTTATCACCCTTAAAGGGGTATTTTGAGACCCTGTCTGACACTATTTTACTCTTACTAGAGTGTCAGACCGAATGTTAAAACTATTTACCTGTCTTTTCTCGTCGCGCTTTTATCCATTATCCACGATTATTGAATTGGTAACCGGAGTCTGGTTTGCGCTCGGCTCGCCGGGGCTGGAAAGACAAGAAAGAAAAAGATGTGAAGTTCCAAAAGTGTTTGGTACCAGAAGGTAGCCAAGATCTTATACCTTCTGGTACCAAACACTTCTGCACGACATCTGATCCATAGCTCATTAAAAACCTCACGCTTTAAGATCTTACTAGTGGAGCGTGCGCCGCCTGTCGGCGGCGCCGAGAAAGCCTACATCAGTATGCCCCTTACATTTGCGCCACTCGCCCCGCAGCCAGCCCCAGCTGCGCCCATTTTCGGATGCGCGACTCGCGCCCCAGCCTCCCCCAGCTGCGCTCAGGTCATAACGGTAACTTTGAATAGAATGGAAGTAACTTAGAAGGTAAATTTTTTTCGTCATATAAGTCGACCCTAATAAGCAACTTCCCCAAGTTACTTTTGTGGTGAGTGGGAAAAAAAATTCTGGACAGACGGACACTGGCGCTATTATAGAAGGGCATAGAAGGGCATTAATTTCATAGTAATTTTAGGATAACTCGATTTTCTGTCCATTTTTGCGTTTTTCTTAATCTTTTGCATGCAAGATTTTGTAAATTTGCGCTACAGATTCGTTTCGACTTTCCTAACATTTCCGCAAAAACACTGCAAAACTTCCTTGTACTCTAACTCCTGATAGCAGTAGCTGAATTCGGCGCACCCAGTAGGCGGTGGCCCGTCGTCAAAATGCGGCAATCGATGCACGCTCTTTTTTGTGAACCTCATCCCAACCCCCTTACCCCCTTCCACACAAGTACCGTTAGTTAGCATTATACCCATTGACAAAGGATAGAAAGGAGGGCGAGAAAACTCAGAGATAACGAGGAAACTTGGAGTGATAGAAGCATCCAGAATAGCTTCTAGAAGAGGCGAGATTCGATTTTCGTACGCATTGGTAGAGAAGGAAAACTGTCGTACATAGGACCGTACTGTGTGTACTAAATTATAGAATGCTAGCTAGATAGTTAGAGGATTGCGCGCAGTCGATAGGACGCAGCGCGCGACTTCGGGACAGGTACAAAGGTATATGTGTTTTAAGCTTTCCTTTAGACAATTACTATATTGAACACAATTTTTAGAGAGCGACGTTCGCGCACGCAAACCGTTATTATGGACCGTAAGCAGATGGTTAGAGGGCTCTCTAGGATTTTCCAGATAGATCGTTCTGAATTGATCCTGTCTGTGGATGGGGTAGACTGAGGGAAGATATTGGATTTCAAACAAAGAAGAAAAGAACGCGACGCCTCAGCTGCCCCGCACTCGCGCGGCGGGGCAAAAAATAAAACTCCTTAAAAATCGCGATCGGAGACACAAATCCATTATTCTTAGGATTTTCTGGTACCAACCTTATAGACTCATTCAGCTATACCGATTTTTATTTCTCGAGGCTAAAGGTAATTTGACTTGACCATGTACGTATTATTCCCGGCAATAGTTTTTCTGGCAGTTTTGCATCACACAGGTAAAATCATTTTTACGTGAGGGTTTGAATAGTTTAAAGTTTAGATGGCAGTCCTCATGGAGCGCAAGGAAACGGGCCACCAGCTCAACAAGGATGGCAAGGCCCACCAACTTTTGTACTAGACCAACAAGGAAATCCATTGATGGAATACAGTAAGTATTCTTTTGTTCGTTTACCACAGTTATAATTTTTTTACACATTTTTCCAAACATCTGAACGAGTTTTTATTCTATTTTTACGCTGCCATGCTGGGCTACGTTTTGATACAAAACATGTATGGGATTAATTAAAAAAAACCATTGACATTGAAGGTATTGTAGTGACCTTTTTCTTTATGTTAGTAAGATTGGACATGTTTTTCAAACTCGTTGCGCGAGTTTGTTTGTTCGTCTCATCAGTATCAGTGCCAAGATATTATATTTTCTATAGGAATCCATTCTAGTTCCCTATGATCAATACGCCACTCCAACCACCTGTCCATATAACGGTTCCCCGCTCCCTTCGAGTCTCCAGTATCAGGAAATTCCGCGTCAGTTTGTTCCGCCACCAAAATCTCCGACAATACCTCCATATCAGCGTCTGTATTCCCCACCTCCGCCAAATACGGTACCAGTTGTTGAGAGTAGCGGTGCCTATGGCTACGAACGTGAGTTAATTTTGTTTACACAAGATTCTTCCAATATTCTTGATTATTTAGAAAGAATTAATAAAAAATATTTCGAAATGTTGACAAAATTACCGATAGTTTTACCTACTTTTCATACTTTTTCCAACATGTTTTGCACTTATTGTATCGATTAATTTTGGTGTGAAATTTTAAAAGGAAATTTGTTAATTGTCAATAATTAATTTTTCAATTAGGAAATTGTTTTTACAACTTTTGACTAAAAAGTTACAAAAATAAAATAAAACTGGATAAAAAGCACATTTTTAAACATTAAATAAAAGATATTTTTCATGTTAAAATTGGCAGTTTATTAACCATTTTTAATCACTTTCCAGAAAACTTAAAAATCAGTATTTTAAGATTTCCGGCGAAGAAAAGATTTCCGATTAAAAAAATTAGCGTTACCAGCATTAAATTTTGTATCAACACAAATTTCATACTCTTTTCAGCGATCCAAGGAGGTGATGGTACACGTGGTGGCGTACCGCCGGGTGCCTTGTCTTTCCAAAACGTAAGTATATATTTAATCAAGGGGTTTCGTGGAATTTTAGGGCCCAAATATTTTGAGTTGATACACTTAAAGATGGATGCTGCACGAAATTCTGAACACTCCTATATAATTTTTGGATTTTTTCAAATTAACAAAGGAAAAAGCCAAATGTGATTTCTGCATTATGATAAAATAACGTATTTTAATGAGAGGATTCCTTGTAGTCCACATTCTAGAAAATTCTTCGACTTTGCCAATTTTTTCAATTACTATCAAAACGCTAGCAGATTTTCTCGGCATTTGTAGGAATGTTCGGAATTTTGTGGAGAATTATCTGACTCTCGATTCATTCTTTGATGCCACACTCTGAAATAATCTAATTTGCAGCTTATTTGGTTCCTGAGCACTCAGATGACTAGCGATCAAAATGAGCGACAACGTATCGAAACTGCAATCATGGCTGTGAAAAACAGTTACAAAGTCGATCTCAATCCCGCCACGGCAGCCCAAAGCGCCTGGACCGTCGGCAAACATATGTCAGATATGATTGATATGCTAAAGGCAGACCTGGAGAAGCCAGGTGCTGACACGGAATCAATGTCCACGATAATTCAAGCTGGTCAAATATACTGTCTTAGCAGTGTATTGAATCCTCGTAATAAGCCTCCCGAACATAATATCAAAACTAACTATGCACACTATGCAAGTTTCCAATTTGAAAAACTGAAAAACCTTTTGGGATTTATCGACACCAAATTCGGAGCTTGTAACGCCGCGATGTTACATATATTTCTGGAACTGTCGTACAACTCGGTTAATGGTCAAGAAATTGACAGAACATTGCTCATGGGCGTCGTAAACAGTCATATTCACAAGCCAAACTCCAAGATGGGAGCTTTCTTTCGTTTTACTACCGCAGCAGTCGATTTCTTTGCACCTCCGAAGCCTGCGGGAACAAACAACAATATCTGGACCCCGCCTACCGCAGGTCCGCAACATGGGCAACCAGGTCATCACTGCACAACTCCTGCCTGCCAGGCGCTCGATCACGCAGCCAGCCAGTTCACGAATGGGAATCCAAATTACTGGGAAAACTAAGAAAGTACTGAGAAAATGAGAATGGAATACCGGAAAATCGATGTTACACCTTTACAGTTGCACATAGTACTGTATTGTCTCTAATTTTAGTCCATAGCTTTGAATGTCAGAATTCTGAAGACAAATTTTTCAGTCATTTTCGTTGCTTTTTTGTTGAAAAATGATCAAAATCTTGATTTCAATTCAAATTTCCGCCGAAACAGAAGTGAACTTAAATCAGGGGCAATACAGAACTGAAAATCCACTGAAATTCTGTTAGCTAGTCTTATTTATTCTATTGGAAAAAAAATTTACTGCTGCGCAAATTCTAGACGATACAGAACATCAAATTCGAGATTTTTCACAGCATTCCCACACGTTAGACAGGGACCAAAAATGAGAAAATTCCTTTACTGTTATATTGCTCAATATGTATGCCGGCAAAATAAAAAAATGTATGGTTGCAATATTATTCAACACTAAGACATAAAAGGACAATATTTTGTTTATTTCCACAAATCCACGACGAATCGTCCAGTGATTTTTTTGCTTAGCATGGTCTTATAAGCGCACTGTAGTCCATTCAAAGGTATAATTTTGATCGGCACCTGAAAGCAATTTGATATATTTTATAGTTTAAATAAAAAATGGCGTTCGACATTTTTCTTACGGCTCTAACGATCGAGGACGTTCTAACTTAGTGCACCGCCGTGTCTTGTTTTGTTTGACAGACGAGAGAGCAATTTCCCCGTTGTAACAGACTACTAGACAGTATTTTAACAGGGCGCGGGATGCCAGCATAGGGAACTGCACTCTCTTACGCAGACAGAAAAATTACACGTCGGCGCTCGGTGCGCTGTAGCACCTGCATAGATCCTATCTTTTCGACTACCATGTTCTCTATAATTAGACCCCTGAGGTAGTTCTTAAACGAATTATAAAAGGTATATTATAAGGGGAGCTAATTTTTGACGGTCTAATTACAGGGAATAGAGTAAGCCATTTTGGTCTAGGTCCAGACCGAAAATCCATAAAACTCAGCCAATATTTAGGTGTCAGTACTTATTACTCTTGGCCAGGAAATGGAAACTTCTTTCTAAAAATTACCTTAATAAGACCCCTTGCGAAGAAGTCCATGGCTTGGTCCTGAAAATGGGCAAATTTGTCGTGTTTTTATAAAATTTAACTCACGATATCATAACGGTTACCCACAACCGTTCCTTTCACAGTAATAGCGCGTAGAACCAAATTGTTTACGTCCGCATTCAATTTGGCGCCTTTCGCCAAACCTACGAGCACAATAGTGCCGCGAGTTCGCACATATTCAAACTGAAAGTTAGCATACTCATCTGTTTTCGAAAATTGAAAAAGCGCGCTAAATGAAATTTTTTACCGATTTTTCGATGGCATTCTGAGCGGGCGCAATGTTTAAAACGGCGTGTGGGCCACCGTCAGTGAGCGAAATTATCTAAAATTATTTTCTGAACTAAAGCAATTTTCCGAACTGTGTTTTGCCTGGCCTTCTCGGAAAGCTGATAATAATTTTTACTCACCTGTTTGACGATATCTTTGCCAGTGGATTCCACAAACCATTCGGCGCCCAAACCGCGGCAGTGATCCTCGGCATCTTTATTGGCGATTGCCAAAACACGATAGCCCATTGCTTTGGCATATTGGATTGCATAACTGCCTAGGCCTCCGGAAGCGCCGGTGATGGCCACTTTTTCGCCTGCGGTGAGGTTGGCCTCCTTGAGAGCTCTGAACACAGACACTCCCTGGAAATGTGATACAGTTTTAAGCGAAATTTTTTTTCTGGTTTTTAGATAAAAGTTAGATTAAGTAAATAACAGTCATTTGAAAGAAGGAACATGTAACATGAGTGAGTAGCCAGAGAAAAAGACAGAAAATTACCTGAACTCAGTTGGGACACACCAATTTGTCCACCAAGGGCTACATTCGGGGGTATTATCCGGGCACTTCAGCCTAAGCCCAATCAGCATGACAGGCTATAAGCTTGAACCAATGACCCCGAATGTATCCCTTAGTTAGATCAATTAGCGTATTGGTATTCTCTTTATTGAACATATACAATTTTTCAATAATTTTTAACTTTATTTTTCAATAAAATTATTCTGTGTCAAGTTTTATGCGCTTCATTCAATAATTTATCATGAAATTATTCATCAGCCCACAAAAACTCACAGCGCATAAAATTGGAGCGGCTTGTGTCAAGTCCACCATCTCAGGAATTGTCGCGGCCTCTGTCGCTTTTACCAGTGCGTATTGCTGGAATGAACCGTTTCGATGGATTGCAGTGGCCATGACGTTTCGGCAATTTGGCTCCCAGCCTTGCTTGCATTCGGAGCATGACAGACAAGTGCCATTGATGCACTAAACTCGTGGTACTTAAGATTTCCCTATAACACTCAACGATAATTTTTAATGATAGTTTGGAACCATGAACTTTCTGGAATAAATCTGGAAAGTTTGGCTCCTTTGGCAAGTCTTTCTTTCTTACGAAGGTTTGAATCCTGAGATTTGTTATGGATTTTAGTTGTTCTCAAAAAATCACCTTGATTCCTGCCTTGTCCCCGACTTTGAAGCTGCTCACATTCTTTCCAACCTTCACAACGATTCCAACGCCTTCATGCCCGCCCACGTTCGGTTTTCGGTCCACAGCCGGGAGCTCACCTTGCCATATGGTGAGATCAGTGTGGCAAACGCCCGAGAACAGCACTTTGACCAAAAGATCGTCATCCCCTGGCTCAGGTACGGGAATGTCACGGACTTCAATAGGGTCATTCGGCTTGTCGTAGCAGGCTGCTTTTTGGCTTTTCGGGATTGGCTCAGAATTAGTATTGGAATTCGGTTCGGAATTCGCTTCAAAATCAGCGTTAGCTGTCATTTTCTGAAATTAGTTACAGATGATTTTTAAAGGAGCATACAAATTTATTATGTTGGCTATTATTAGGAGGAATCTCAGGATACAATACCCCCTGAGGTATCCTTGGTGAACAAGTGGGTATTCCTTCTAGAACAAAACCACCTTGAAAACGGTACAGTACCCCGAGGTCAAATTTCGGAGCTATATTGAATCAGTCAACTTCGGGATTTGGAGAGTTCAGTCGAAGGTAAACAATCAGATCCCGATTATCTCCTGCATTGTTAAGCACTTTTATCAACTTTCGACTTAAGACAGATTTTTCAGTTAGATTCTTCCTAAAAAGCTGGATTTTATTTTCATAAAAAAGTTTAAAAACTTTCTTTTTGTCAAAAATAGCCTTCGTCAATGAATGAAATTCCTGGATATATTCGAAGGTCTGAGAAGCAAAAACGGTATTTTTATAAATCAAATCTGTCATTTTCTGAAACATACCAAATCTAGTCCGTTTTAGACGAAAAAATGAAAAAAATTTTGGCCCAACCCCGATTAGAGAATATTAAGTGAGGTTAATGTTTGATCAGTGGAAGGTATTCAGATAACATGGGATTAAAAGCAGAAGCCAAACCTTAAACCTTGATAACTACTGATCAAAGCACCGAAATGTCAAATAAAAACATAAAAATGAACGTACTGGTCAAATCCTTTGCGAATATAGTAGCCAAATCCTTCGTGACATTTTGAATAATAACATAAGAACAGATATTACGAGCAGGATTACGAGTTTGATCGGTGAACGACGTTCCATTTCAAAAGATAAAGGAAAGATAAGACGCGATTAAAAGTATAAACAAACAGTAAAATAAAAGAAAATTCAGACGACTAGAGATTAATTCGGGTTTGGTCGGTCGGTAGTCAGAGAACAATAAGCTTGGTCAATGATTTTTTCTGATAAAGTATACGAGTGTCTAGTATGAGTTTCGTTTAAATCTCTCGGTTTAGTTTAAAAAAAAATAAAAGACTTAAAACAAACAAAGTCATTCCATGTGGGGAATCAGTCGAAAACTAGGATTTAATGAATAAAAACTTTGTAAATCTTCTGAATAAATTTGTAAAATAACTAGAATTTTTGTTTTAATTATTCAAAAAAACTATCAATTTAGCACTCCTCTAATTTTAGACCATTGTGAAAGAAGGTCGAATAATTTTACACCTCCTCAATTTTCAGGGGCTCTCCCCAATATCCTAGAAAAAAATTCAAATCTTGGCACAGGTCAGCAAACCCTTAGGCTATGACCCTGGACCAATAGACCCTAATGTATCCCTTCGTGGACATACTGTTTTTCCTCTAATAGAAGCCTCCACCCTAGGAAGAACGCCAAGATTACGCCAAGGCCATTTTCTAGGTTTTTAAATTTGCTAAAAATTCTGAATTTGAAATATGTTGTAGCTAAAGATTGAGGCTACAACATATTTCAAATTCAGAATCTTCTAGAAGCTATAAAGTGGGTTGCCAGGCTTCACCAATTCGAGCGCCAATTTGAATGGGGGCTTCTATTAGAGAAAATACGGTATGACGGTTACCTCATCTCGATACATTTTGTATCTCGAATTGACAGTTATCTCACTGAGTTAGTCCGTTGCGGAGACCTTAAATACACTGAAGGGTAAATTTGTACCGTAATCTACCTTTGTAATATCAGCCCAATTTTTGTCTTTTTTCTCCATATCTTCCGCTACTTTGAGAACAAATTAAGCGAAGAAAAATTCTTATTGTATTTTCAGATTTGTCTTCGATCAAAAATGTCTACAAATAACTACAAAAACGCCCTAAAAGGACATGTGGCGTTGGTGACTGGCGCATCACGTGGTATTGGGCGAGGTATATTTTAGATACATAGTACCTAAGTTTTGCTTTAAATCTTGAGTAAACTATAGGCATTGCATTGCAATTGGGTGAGGCTGGGGCCGTCGTGTACATCACCGGCAGACAGAAATCTCCGGAGCAGGAACAGCAGCAATCATCGGCGAAATACCCGACCTTGGAAGAGACTGCGAATGAGGTAAGTGTTTTGGAGGTCTTGAGTTTGAATCTTCAAGATCTTGAGTATAAATCTCGATCAAACAAATAACGTTACAATGCAAACTATCTATGGATTTTTAGGTCACCGCTCGTGGAGGCAAGGGAATCTTGGTCTATTGTGATCACGAGGATGAGAATCAAGTCGAAGCTGTGTTCGAAAAAATCGACAAAGAACAAAATGGCCAGCTGGATATTCTGGTCAACAACGCATACGCCGGTCTTATGGTTAGATAAAAATATAAGAATCTATGTAAAGCCATAATTTTAGACAGTCCTCGGCGTTGGTAAGACTAAATTTTGGGAACTTCCGACCTCCGTATACGACACCGTCAACAACACTGGCCTGCGCAATCACTATGTGTGCGCAGTTTTGGCTGCGAAACTAATGGTACCACGACGAAAAGGCCTGATCGTTACTGTGAGCTCGTTAGGGGGTATTGGATATCTTTTCAATGTTGCATATGGAATCGGAAAGGCGGCGGTCAGTAAATTTTTGTAGTGAATTCGTTACTAAAATGACATTTCGCCACACCTTTGGCGTATTTTGGCACAATGTCCACATGCAAATTCTTTGGAATCATAGCTTCTTTAAGGCCAAATTGCGTTGTTGCAATTTTCGTAATTAAAGTAACAATTGTTTACTTTAGTGTGACAAACTCGCTTCAGACACCGCCATGGAATTACGTGAGTTCAACATCACATCTGTCTCTTTGTGGCCAGGTCCGGTCAAAACGGAACTCATCCAGGAAAACGTCTTAAATCGCGTGGAAAAAGTTGTAAGTCCCTTTTTTCTGGGTGGTCTTTCGTAATGGAGTTCATTTGTGCCACATTTTTTCTCTGAAACATTATAGAATAATGAGTAAAATAATATAAAGATACCTCAAAGTTAGGACCCAGCAGGGACCATACATTTTCTTGTAACGAACAAACTTTCTCTAGAAGTACAAGTCAGCGTTTGCCGCTGGCGAATCAAGTGAATTCTCCGGAAAATGTGTGGCTGCTCTGGCATCCGATCCGAACAACTTTGAGCTCACCGGCCGCATTTTGACCACTGATTCGCTGGGAAAGAAATACAATTTGAAAGATGTTGACGGAGGTAACATACTAATTCTTCCTAATTGAAGTCCACTCTCCAATAGAAACACCATATTAAAAAGTCCTATAAAAAATATTGGAAAACATTGAAAATTTGGTAGAAACTTGCAAAATTCAAATTTTTGGCAAAATTTTGGTTTTGATCCGGCACTTAATGCCTAGCAGTTATATTTTCGATAACCTTTGAAACCTTTCAAGTTCGCTGTCTGTTTTAAAATCCAATTTACTTAAAATTAAAACATTTCAGCGTCAGTCAGTCATCCCAGCCTGGAGCCATTCGCGGACATTGTCGAAAACTTGAATAACTTCCGAGCGCCATTAAAAATTTGAGAGCCATTCGACATTTTATTCCAATGGAAAAATTATACCGCGAATTGTGTTCTTATAATAAAGTGCTGTGTTGAAAGTTGTTACAAATGTTAATTTTTTAACACAAATTGCTACATCCGATGTCAGGAATATTATCTTGAGACTCGGCGGCATGAATCACATCCATCGGAAATGAACTCGACGCTCTGAACTCACAATAATTCGGCTAGAAAGTTGATCAATACTCGTGTTCATATTCATTAGGCATCTTTTGAGATGAATCATAAGCATCGATAATTTATTATGCTGGGAATTAAGTGTCAATTGTTGATTGGATATCAAGAGTCGGGGAATCATATGAACATTCCCCGCTAGTTGTTTTGGTAAACTGCTATCTGTTGGTAAATTTTAATGTTCCGCTGTGCTCAATTTATATTAACTTTATTTTTGATTTTATTGCTGCATGTCACTCACTCTGATGGTGATAGTGAGTGCGATCGGTAAGTCATCAGTTCGGCATTCAAGCAACTTTCGAAAACAGAATGAGACAAAACGTATTTTTACTTTTCTGACGCTCTGTCTAAAAGCCATTTTATCATACCGTATTCCATTTAATTAAGTCCTTCTTGCGACGAACGGTGACGTTTATTTTTTAGGCAAAAATTCTAGAAGTTTCCATAAATGTTTGGTACCAGACAGTAGCCAAGCCAAGGACTACCTTGTGGTACCACACACGTATGGAAACTTTGATAATTTGTACGCGAGCCAGGCTGTAATTACAAAGAATACGGTATAACCAAATCTCCGGGGCTGACTTATTACTTGGGGATTTTCACGATGACTGATCCCAAATCCGAAGTACATTTTTCCCAACTCTAACAGAACATGAAGTTTGGGCCGGTTAACTAAAACCGAAGCGTAGTTCTTCTTCTTCCATTCGTTTACAGTAATATATCCATGTTATACACTTTAGAGCCTTTCTTGACACGCAATGCCCAAACCAGAATGAGTATGTAAAATTCTCCCACGTTGTGATGGAAATATGCGAGTAAGACTACAAAGATTTATACTACTATATAAGGAAGTTCAATAATAAATTTAAAGTCGTGTTTAGCGACCCCGAAAACTTATTTTTGGTGTTCAAAGCTGCGGCCAAAATCGCAGATTGCCTGATTGATTAGCGGTACTTTGCAGCTTTTAGGGGGCAAAAAGTAGTCTAGTGATTATTTTTTGACCCAGAGTTTTGCAAGTTATCGTCAAACAAAATTTATTTTAGTACTTAAAGGGGTTGTTTCTGGAAAATCTTTAATGAAATTTCTTCAAGAATCAAACATCCAGACTTTAGAATTTTCAGAATTATTTGACTTTAGGATAAACAAAAAATCCATAATCTCAAAAATCTTTCAATTTTAGCGTTCTGTACAACACTACGAAGTGTTACTTCGACGCAGCAACGAAGGAGTGTGGAGAAGAGAAGGCTAAAGAAGTCATGCGAACTGTGAAGCCGGCAGTGTAGGTTTTTGGACTAATTTAGATTCACCTAATTTAGAAAATTAGGCACGCTAGAATTAAAAACTCTGAGCTTTAGTTAGAATTTGTCCGGCTTGCAGAGGAGCACCATTTCGGAAATGTACTATTGTGTTAAGATCAATAGAGATTATTTGTATTTCATATTATAGAATGAATGTAGGGATCCATTTTAGGAATGTTTTCTTAGGAGCACCGTCGATTTTCTGGTTAAGATCAATAGATAGAGCCATTTTTCCCAACTATACATTTGAATTTTGCAGGCCAGACAACGAGTTGTGTAGTTGTTGCAAGGAGGCGAGAGAGTATATGGAAAGTATGGGAGGTCATTTGTATCAATATAACAGCAACAATTCTTGCAAATTGATCGAAACAGAAGTATGCTTGCCGCTACAGCGCATTTATGCCTTGACGCCGTCGCCGAGTTTGGAGGTCGAGAGCAGTGCGCGAACCATCGGAAATTTTTCGACGATCTATGCCGTTTTAATGATTCTGTTAGTCTTTAAACTGTTTAAATGTTGTGAAGCGTAACTGGATTTTAAATGTATTATGTGACTGATTTCGTAATAACTACGATTTTTGAACTTCTTAACAAAAATTTCTGTATCGGCTTTACTTATTTGTGTACTTTTACATCTTGAGTTGTCGATATTTTATTGGACGTAACTAACTGTCTTTATAATAAATATTTATAATATTTGTATACCTGTCGATAAAGTAATAAAGGGTAATATATATTTGTAATGGCGAGTGGAAATATTACCTGCGATAAGTTTGGCATTTTCACTGATCTCGTATTATTTTTTAATATGTATAATAACTAATCGGAAACCGTTAGAATCCGATAATACAATCGCTGAAAAAGAGAACGATGATGATTAATGAGTACAATAATAATGCTACTGTGATCAAAGTTTAGCAGATGACACATCTATTCTCATTGTGCACATTATTTTTCTATCTGAATAACTAACTCCGGAAACCCGAACCCCACGGCTGGAGCGTCATGCACTGCATACACCACATACACTTTGTCGATCTCTACTGCTTTGTTGTTTTTGTATCTGTTCAGTTTCTAAAAATTTTACATTATGATTCGTTGAATAAATTGGTTTTAATATTTTGGCCGTAAATTTCCATTCCAGTTCAGCAATATTGTATACCTTTACATCTTGTCTTAATTGCATTTGATTATATAACAATTTGTAATGTTTGGTTGCTTTTCAAATAAACTAATAAACATATGAAAGGTGAACTAATACTAGGTTGGAAAAAAAATTTTCAGAGGCACAGGGTTTTTGACCGGAAAATCGAGGGTCCGGAAATTTTGCCGATTTCACGTATATAGGGTTTTTTGATGCGGGGAATCCGAATTTGAGGTCAGATTTTAGTTGGTCCCGCCACGAAAATTGAGAAAACCGCTATTTTTTTCAAAAAATGGCTATTTTTGGCCAAAAATGGCCCAAAAATGCCCATTTTTGACGCGATACGAAAAAATCAATTGCAAATTCGGAATCAGCGATGGGTACTTATGCCGTTGGGGGTGTGCAGGCTTTTTCCCCATTTTATGATCACATTTTATTATCAGAAGCAAGCAGTGATGAAATAAATCCGTATAAGACCATAACGAGTAAACAATATCAATAAATTTAACATTTAAAGTACAATCGATAAATGATTTTCCAGAATTCGTACATAATCAGGAATCAATCCCAGCTGCTGCAACCATTGTTCAAATGGAGTAACCAAACCATCATTTGTAGCATCAATCATGCGATAAATTTGACGAAGATTGATCCCTTTTAGTTGTTCCAAAACTGGCGGAGTGATGTGATTCACATTAATAAGATGTTCCTGGATGAAATTTTTAGTGAAAGCCATCTAAAAACCAAAAAAATTAAATCGTACAGGAGCAAAAGTGGACTGATCACTTCAACAGATTTGAAGAAGTAAAAGTGCCCATACACTTTCTAGAAAATGACGATGGAAGTGAGGACGAAGACAATGAAGATCGTACAGATAAGCTGCGATGAGGAAAACTAATCTGCAGCAGCAGTGGAAGAAATAAAATGGGGAAAAAGCCTGCACACCCCCAACGGCATAAGTACCAAAATACCCCTAAAAACATGTTTTGCAGAAAAAGTTTTCATATTTTCAAAAAATCGATTTTTTTTTCGAAAACCATGTGTTCCCCCCTATGGTCAAAAAAATCAAATTTTTTTCGGATTTTGGCAAATTGGCGGCAGTTTGACATTATTTTGTCATAATTTATGTTCACATTTTGTACTCGAAAATCTCAGTCATATACATTCAACTCTGACTTATCCTGCACCCTGGTTTATCCTGCACCCTGAGGCCGGTCCCACGAGAAGTTTTCCCTGAGTTATCCTGCACTTTTCTGAAAATTTACTCCGGCGGCCGCCAAATGGCGGCCGCCGGAGAAAATTTTTGGCAAAATTTCAAATTTTTGCTCAATTTTTTGAAAAAATGTCACTTTTTGACTTAAAAAGTGGTATTTTTCTTAAAAGGTAATAAATAACATCTACCGTAATACCTGTAATTACTCCCCCGGGGGAGTAATTTTTCAACTACCCCCCGAGGGGGGGGAGTAAATATAGGGGAGGGGAGTAATTTTAGGGAGGGGAGTAATTTTTCAAACCTCGCCGTGCCGAAGGCACGGCGAGGTTTGAAAAATTTTCGCGGCCCACCGAAGGCGGGCCGCGAAAATTTTTGCCGTTTTTATCAAAATTGTTGGGACTTTTGGCCATTTTTCTCCAAATTTTTGTAAATTATTTTTCTGAAAAATTTGTCGAAAAAAATCAATAGGGTCCCCCCTATGGTTTTTTGCAAAAAACTTTCTAAAAATAATTTTTTTCATAAAAAACCATAGGGGGGACCCTATTGATTTTTTGACAGATTTTTCAGAAAAATGATTTTTATACCATAGGGTCCCCCTATGAGTTTTTATGCAAAAAATTATTTTTAGAAAATTTTTTGCAAAAAAACCATAGGGGGACCCTATGGTATAAAAATCATTTTTCTGAAAAATCTCTAAAATTTAGCTAAAAATAGACTATATTTTGTCTAAATTTTGTCTATTTATATTAAATACTAGCTAAAAAGAGCAAAAAATTGGGAAAAACCGCATTTTTTTGGGGGGGGAGTAATTCTAGGGGGGAGTAATTTTAGGGAGGGGAGTAATTTTTCAACTACCCCCCGAGGGGGGAGTAAATATAGGGGGAGTAATTTTAGGGGGGAGCAATTACAGGTATTACGGTAGGTGTAATTTTTCTCGTGGGATTCGAATTTTTGGGTATTTTTTCGCTAGGTGGCAATTTTTTGGCAAAAATGTGACATTTTTGGTAAAAAAGTAGTATTTTTCACTTAAAATTCGTAAAAAAGCCAAAAAACACGAAAATAGATAAAAAGGGTAATTTGTTAATTTTAGATTGAATAAAGGCGTTAAAATTCATTATAACCTCATTTATCCTGCACGCTATTGCCTTAAAGCAACAATATTTCTCATTAACCCTGCACCCTCGTTTATCCTGCACCCTGACTTATCCTGCACCCCGAGGTCCGCCCCGTGGGGTGCAGGATAAGTTAGGGTTGACTGTACACAAATTTGAGACAACAAAACTCCAAATTGCCGTCAATTTGAACACTTCAAAACAAAACTCCTCGATAGCGTGCTTTCGTTTGACATGTGGTCGTTAATTTTTCCCATGTTTAGTCAATGTTGACTCCATATGATAACGTGTTTATTAACTTCTGGGAACATGTAATTTATTGTTGATCCAACTTCAAAACAAGTTCTAACATTCTATTTATTAAGCTTAGAAAATCTTTCAATGACCGTATCGCTATCCGTAGTCCAGCAATATCCTCCAAATGCGCTCAGGGCACCTTCGTGTCGTTCCCGCGTCGGCGCGGCACAGGCGTCGCTAATGCAAGTCACAAAATATCCTCGATCAGCTGCGTCTCTCACGGCCATATCCACGCATTGATCGGTCAATATTCCGGCGATAACCAAATATTTTATGCCAATATTGCGAAGTATGTAGTCTATATTTGTGGAATTGAACACACCGGATGAGGTTTTCTGGAAAAAAGATTAAAGAGCATATACTCTTTTGAACAAATCCAATCTCTTTGCGGGCGATTCTTAAGCATAATTCGTATAATATTTCTCAAAAACGTGACATTTATATAAAAAATTCACATTTTTCGAGGTGCGAGCCAAAATAAAATTTTTGAACTTATAGGTCGACTTTTGAATAATTAGCAAAGGTACTTTATCCAAAACAAATTTTCACCTTGATAACAATTTCGTCTCCTTTTGGCGCCAAAGGTTCTACAGGGTCAGCATCTGGATCGGTCGGTCCGACATGAATTCCTCCCAACTTGTGATCCAGGGAACGGTCTCGCCCATCCTCAGTCAAGCTCTGGATGGTTGTGTGCAAAACTTCGACACCGTTTTCTCTGGCCGCCTTCAAGACTTTGACAGCGTTTGGAACTGTGACAGCTGAGGTGTGCTCATAGAAGTATGGGCCAAAGTTGAATGCTCCGGGCTTTTCAGTCGGAGGATTCAGGAACGCTTTCTGCATATCGACGAGGAGTAGCGCCGTTTCTCCAGGTTGGTATAGGGCGTCACGAGTGAGGTGTCGAGTAGCGGCAGGTGGTACCATTGCCTAAAAAACAGTAGAAGAGTCAGAAAATTGGGCTTGGTTAAAGTCGTCTTTGAATCTGAACATAAGCTTATGCTTAGTTCAAGATACATAAGTTTTTATCGCAGAAACTGAAATATGGAATCAATCATCGCAATACAAATACAGGGAATAGATGAAAATTTGGCTACTATAATAGATACGGTAGCACAACTATGAACAGATTCGCGAATACATGTACAATCCGTAGTTCAATCTAATATAAAAAATATGTGTAAGCTTTTGGAATATTATTTCATCGAAAACTTTTTTGGGAAAAGAAAGTCCGAAGGAGAAATTTTATGGTTATGGAAGGCGCATACATCGTTTTACATTTTTGAGTCAATTCCAGGATTTGGACTGTAAAATCACATCGTGAAAGTATTGGTGAAAATATTATTGGACACAGTTATGAATAACCTTTACTACTTTTAACTACAACTTTTGTGTTCTCTTTTCCAAATGTCATTGCCACATATAACTGTCCTTGGTATATATTGTCGTTTAAATTTTCTCTGACCAGAGGACGTGTCAAAGACAAGGCGCATATTTGAAACAATTTTATTGCATGTAATATCACTCAAACCAAAATGAAAACACATTCTTTGAATACTCTAGTAAATTTTTACAATAATGATTCACATAATAAGATTTTTTTAAATAACACTGCCACTTATGACAAAAGTTACTAATAACATTTTTGCTCAGAGTTTTTATTTGAAATGGATTCCTCAAAATTTCGACCCATTACATTTCAATGGTGAACCAGAAAAATTATCGCATCTTGATTTTGGTTTTCACCTTTGTCATTGGGAGAGAATCAGGGATTTACATTCTTATATGGTTTCAAATATTTTCAGGTACCAATATGGTGAACTAAAATGTAAACGTATCTTCGGTAATATGAACCGAATTTGTTCTGTCCATGCTCCAGATCGAAGTTCTATTGGAGTTTCCTAGCGATTTTTTATTTTTTCCATACAAATTTTCATCCAAAATGTGCTTCTACTGCAGTGGAGTTATATTGGAGAATGGGGTACTATGAGAACAAATACGGTAGATGAATATTTTGTCATCATTAATATGTTCCATTTCTAATGGCTCCATTTGAGATGCGCTGGGTTCTGATACCTGGTTGGCGCGGTGCGGTGGTTGGTCTTTTTCGCAGATTGTAAGGCGATGTTCGGGGTGTGGTTCTGATTGCAGGCTTACGAGAACCTGAAAACTGTGTAAGGAGTTGTGACAAGTATTAAATGGTAAATTGCAAATTAAAAGTGAATAAATATTGGAACAATTTTCAACAAATATCTCGTTTCAAAAAAATTTGATTAACAGATGAAAATATTATTTTTCAGCATTACTATAAAAACTGTTTAATTATAAATTTCATCTCTCTCTCTTTTTGGAATGTGAGGGAACTTGGAGCATATAGGTATACATGTCGACAAAATATATACTTTCAATCCCTGGAGCTAGTTCTTTCGTAATTCAGCTCAAAGTCTTATTTTACAAATTAAAACTTAAAATTAGATATATGAGGAAAACGCTATTGAACTAGAATATCGCCGATTTGAACATGCCTTGAGTAAAATTTCCGCTAGACATTTGATTTTGATTTGGGCTTTTTCGATTGGTTTGGAGCATTCCATTGGTTGGATTCGGGACTGAACCATTGGGAAGCATTTGAGTGAAGTTTTCAGGTTGATTAGATGTCCAGGATTGTTGTTGCGAAAAGTTCAAATTATTGTCGGTAGCAAGCGGAGAGATTCCGGAAGAGTACTGCCCGTTGGAGTCGTAACGGGTGTCTTGGTAAGGAGAGCCACCATCTGTTTGAGACGTCATCGACATACCTGCCTGCATAGCGTTTTCTAAATTAAAAAACCTCAACATTGGGTTTGAAAAAAATTCCATCACAAAAAAATTCGTTTTCCCGCAAATTTCTGACGTGAACAGTATCTTAATTTGCTAACCTTGTACATCATTTGGCATGGCTCCAGTATTCACTTGACTGATAGAACCATCTGGATTCATCACAGTATTATTCATTGAATAACTTGCTGTCATATCACTCTGGCCCGAAACTTGAGACATTCCTGCTCCAGCAGATCCCATGGCATTTGGGTCCATCCCAGTTGTGTTTCCATTTCCGAGATTCTGGATCGCCATGCTCGGCTGCGCATCAATATTCGTTCCGTTTTGCTGACTCAGTTTCGCTTGTATGTCTTCGATCTGCTTTCGTCTTTCCTTTAGATTAAACCGTTCTCTTTCTAAGAATGTCACATCTAGTTCGAGAAGACGCTTTGCTTCCAGTAACCCAGATATTGTTTCCTTATGCGTCCCCTTAGGGTCCGGTTGTTCGCGTATTTTCTTTATTTCTTCTAGTATCTTTAGTCTTTTAGCAAGATTATTTCGCTCTCGTTCCAAAAGTTTCCAGTCTTCTGATAAGAGATCTAGTAATTGTCGACCCCAGTAAATTGGGTCCAAGTTGAATTGCAGAGCCGTATTTGGAGGTTGGACGCTGATCTCGGCCAGGATGAAGTGGAATAGCGGTAAAAGTATTGCACATGAAATAAGGTTTAAGTACGCCATAGCTGCTCCTTTTAATCCTGGAAATATAATTTAAACTTATTGTAAAATGACCGAAATTATACTCAATATTATGCAAAAATAAAAGCTTGATTTGCGCAAGAAGCTCACATCTCCGTGGGAACTTAAAGGTTTATTTACCTACGGAGGCCAGGCTGTGCATTTAAAATTTATGGTTGGAATTATAGCCAGGGTTATGAGAAAAGTAATGCCTGACACGTATATACGTGGCATTAATATAGGGCACTAGGCTAAAGTTCACTAACTATAGTGTAGTAAAAATAAAAAAAATTATAGTATAATTTGGTAAACTATGATAATTTTTCGTAGAAATGGACTTCTGGAACATTCTATAATTTGGTTATTGTGGTAGGGATTGTGAGTAGAAAACATGCTATCTTTTTTATATTATTAGAAAAATTTAGAATGAAAAGTACCAAATTTTGATACGAAACCCAGCATTCGGAATTATTCAGGAAAATGATAGAAAACATAGAAAAGTAATTGAAATAATTAATTTAAAACTTTACATAGACAGTAAAAAAATTTTCAATACACCACACAACCGAATTTTCGTAAGACGGTTGGGCCTATCCTCTACCTGTACACGTAGCATGCGTCCAGGTGTGTTCGAATAACCTGTCTGCGCAAAATAGTCTTTTTCTCTAATATCTCTCATTTTGCAGTGTGAAGTTTTATCTTATTATTCTCTTTGTCTTTTATGATAGAAGGGATATCACAGTTAGATTAGTTATATATTGGCTGGTGTACGAGATGTATCTTCTGCTTCTCTGTCGGAAATTTAACACTGTCTAACTGTCTGTTTGTGAACTGAGATCTATGAATGCTGTGCATAGGCCACACTAGAAAGCGGTCATCCAATCGAGTCGATTTTTTTCGAGCTACAGCTCATTTAATCAATGTTTGAGCGGTGCGCGACCTGGTTTATCGAAAAGTTGTATGTAAAAACTGCAGACAAACCTCGATAAGACGACACCCCTAGAGGCCGATTCGGAGTGTCGTCTTATCGAGTGTGTCGGTTTATCAAGGGCCAATTTGGGGGCAGGAGTTCAAACGGGACCGGACAAAACTGTCGTCTTATCGAAGATGCCGTCCTATCAAGGTCGGACTGTATGTACAATACAACTGAATAGCTATTACTTAAATTGTTCAATAATTTTACTTATTGGCATTTTTCGATATATACAAACCAATTTTCCATGGTTGGGAATGGAAGAGAAACGTTAACATGTCTGTGCTCTATAACACAAAACGTGGTCTTTTTCCAACAAAATGAGTTGACACTTCTTTGAGTTGACTCTTCTTCATAAGTGATCTAAAGCTTTTCTTTGCTTCAAATCATTCCCCAATCATGCAATTTACA
This sequence comes from Ditylenchus destructor, assembly GCA_022814885.1. NCBI lineage: Eukaryota > Metazoa > Nematoda > Chromadorea > Rhabditida > Anguinidae > Ditylenchus > Ditylenchus destructor. Next base: position 600,063 of record JAKKPZ010000022.1, on the reverse strand, counting down.
TAACTTTATAATGCCCTTATTAGCGATTTGCTAACGGTTGCAGGTAACAATTTGTTGTGTTCA